>CAUYQV010110026.1:0-28495 GCA_963574575.1 Galagoides demidoff
ACAGGTGCCCGCCACAACGCCCGGCCATTTTTTGGTTGCAGCCATCATTGTTGTTTGGCGGGCCCGGGCTGGGGATTCGAACCCGCCACCTTAGGTGTACGTGGCTGGTGCCTTAGCCGATTGAGCCACAGGCGCTGAGCCGGAATTTTAATTCAAAGCACATTTGTGGAATTTCAATTCAAAGCACTATTTCATAATGCTAGGGCATATCTGGCATAGTACAGAATTGGACAGTAATTTATTCTAGGATTGGTTTATGTAAGTTTACAGAAGGCTTCAATGTCATGGTCAGGTTTAAGAGCTAGCACACGTGTAATACAAAGTCAACAATAAATCTCTCCTCATCTCACCCCGGTTGGTCACACACTTTCTCTTGCTATTCCTTAATCAGCAATGACAATATTGTGCCCTATGCATCTCACACAAATGCCAGGGAGAGAAATGAGGTGACATTAAATACTCAAGCTCTTTAGAAAGACATGTTCTCAAAGAAAAAGCTTTCAACATTACATTCAGGAAATTCTTTTACAATTACCCATCAACTCCTTCAAGCCTCAACAAAATACTCATCCCTTTAAAATAAAAAGAAAAGCTTTTCCTGATGGCCTTCACCCACTGTAGCCACTTCTTCATACTTTTAGCACCCTGGCATCATGTCCACATTGCATATTTCCCCTTGGTTCTATTACTTGGTAACACTATCTCTCTAGCGGCCCATGCTAGAAACGTCAGCACTTTCCAGGCCCTCTCTCTCACTCACCATCTCTCCAGCTAAGGATATAGTCTGGGCAAGCTGGTCACAGTGTGTCCTGGGACTCGTGGCACTGCCATAGCCTCACCTCCTCCCCACTGGTCACCTGGCTATCTGCACTGCCTACTCACAGATCTTTCTCTAGTGTGGCCCCATTCCTGCTCATCCTCTTCTGTGCTTCTGAGAGATCTGTTAAAAATATAAATCTGATTCCACCTACTCTTTCATTAAAACTCTTCAAATTCCTTGGCTTAGCACATAAGACAGTTCTTTGTCTGGCAGCCAGCACCCCCTCTGGCCTTAACTCTCCTGACGCTACTCCCCCTGCCCTGTGCTAACTCTTCCCAGAGGGAGGATGCTTGAGTTGAGTCATGAGTCCCATCAAAATTAGCCCAAGAAGACCTCCCTGTGTTTTCCTGGCTTCATGCTTCTAAGCTTTTGTACATATATTTCCTGTCACCTTCAGTGACCTCTCCCTACCTAGCAGTTTACAAATTCTAGCTGAAGCATCACTTCTACCAAGAAGACTTCAAGACCACTTCTCATCCCTCTCCCATCTGCTGCAGAGGACCATCCAGTGTGCTTCCGTAGACTGATGTGCACACTGTTGTAGAAACTCACTGTCCTATACCGTAGACATTCATTGGTCCCTTGTCTATTTCTCTCAATAAGCTGTGGGTTCCTTGAAAGCTATTCTTTGACTTTGTATTCTGAGCATCTAGCATAGATAGGCCAGGCACAAAGTAGGTTCCCAGTCAAGGCCTGCTGAATGAATGGATGAATTTATTACTCCGAATGGGTGACCAAGGAATGGCAGTATCAAGTGTTTTGGCAATTTTAGGCCTGTTTATAACCCATGATTTAAAAAGTATACCTGATCATGGTTAAAAACAGACTATTGTATTATAGCTTCTAATTTTTACTAAAATATATCTATTGTTATTTTTCAAGATTAACAAGTCTTTCTTCTTCTTCTTTTTTTTTTTTTTTGTTAATTGAAAATATTTTCTTGGCCAGGGATGGTGGCTCATGCTTGTAATCCTAGTGTTCTGGGAGACTAAGGCAGGAGTATCACTAGAGCTCCTAGGAGTTTGAGACCAGCTTGAGCAAGAGCAAGACTCCATCTCTACTAAAAATAGAGAGACTAGCTGGGCTTTGTGGTGGGCACCTGTAATCCCAGCTGTTAGGTAGGCTGAGGTAGGAGGATGGCTTGAGCCTAGGAGTTTGAGGTTACCGGGAGCTAGGCTGACGCCATGGCACCCTAGCCTGGGCAACAGAGAGGGAAACTCTGCCTCAAAAAAAAAAGAAAATATTTTCTTGGTTGAGACTGCCCTTCATAAATCTCTTCCAAAGAAATTCTTCCCTCTCCTTTTATCATCTACAAGCCATAAAAGGTTTAAACAAAGAGAACTCATAAATTAAGTGCCATGGACTCAAGAATTCTAAAGAAGGCAAATTGCCACATGCACTTTATTTACCATTGGATGAAGGTGTCCACGGGTACAGAATCTCAGGTGTAGAAGGGGCAGTGACATAGTTGGAGAGACAACTTTCCTCTCCTCTTTCTATAGCTGCTTTGAATAAGAGAATGAACAGCAATGATCCATTCGCAGGAGGAAAGAAAAGTATTCAAAGTATTCATACACAAGAAACCTGGATTCAGAGCAGCTTTCATTCAACCACATTCTGTGGCTCAAACAAGGGAGGTAAAGATTTCCTTTCAGCAGAAGCATCAAAACACTTGCAACAGCTCAGGGAAGACATGCCTTCACCAGGTGTCTAGAAAAGTGAAACTCAGCCTCTTGCAACAATTTCCAACCATTCCTAAGCTCTGGTTCCTACAGAATGGCCTGGGGGCAATCATGGTTTTATTAACGAATGTCCAATGGGCCTGCTGAGCCTACCCAGGCAATTGGCATTACGTTTATAAGATCCCTTGGCTTCCTCAAAGGAAACGTACAAATAGTACAGCTGTTGAGAGCTTGGGCTCTGCAGATAGAACAACTTCCATTCAAGTCTTCATTCTACCACCCTCTACGTTGAACTCTTGCACAAGTTACATAACTCCTCAGAGCCTCAGTTTCCTCATTGGCAAAATGGAGGAAAATAGCTTGGGCTCTGGGGATAGAACAACTTCCATTCAAGTCTTCATTCTACCACCCCCTACGTTGAACTCTTGCACAAGTTACATAACTCCTTGAGCCTCAGTTTCCTCATTGGCAAAATGGAGGAAAATAGCATTTACACCTTAGTACTCTAAGTCCAGCACACAACAAATGGTTAATATGTTACCCTGATTATTAATATTAGCTGTTATGATCATCTAAAGTAACACAACCCACTATAATTCTGATTCACATGTTACCTGGGTCAAATACATTTTCCAGACATAACAATGAGAAAGTACAAGCCTGATTGAAGGGGTGTTGCTCACGTGGCCTGCACCCTATTGAGAGCTGATACTATCATCTGGGCCTCCCTATTGCCTCCATTCTCAGAGTCGCTTACTCTTGGAAAACTAATTTCCCTTAAGAAACAGGGTATCAGGAAGCAGTGGTGTGAACAGTATGAACAGTATACCCAGCACACAGAACGCACTCTGCTGTCCTTCTCCGTCCGGGCTTTGCTGTGAGTTACCTTGAGGTTTGGACGGCCTCACACAGGCTTCTTCAGCCTGGTTTACAGAGACAGCTGTCAGCCGTTCAGCTAAATTCTATTTTATAAAGTCTATAAATTTACTCGGAATCAAGTTACCAGCTGGTAGGGGGTGTATAAAACCATGGAGTTATAAGAGCAAAAAAGAAGTAATTAGCTTGAAATTTATCCAAAGGTTTAAAAATATGTGTACGACTTACCTGTGGGCCAGATCCTGGTTTCAAGTGAAAACCAAAAACCAGTTCAAGGTTCACTATTTTTTCCTCATTTTCTTCTGGTTCCCCTATTGAGTCCTAAAACAGAAATCCAAGCACCAATTATTCCAGATGTTTTTACTTCATAGCACTAGTTTTTTTCCATTCTAATCTATTGATTAACTTTTGGTTATTTTGGATTAAGCTATAAATTACAATTACTTAAAGCAAGAGAAACAACGTATTAGGCGTCTTTCAGAACTTTGCCAAACGATTTGTATCAGGTACTTCAAATTGAATGTCACTATCTTATATTTATCACAATGCATCTCATGGGCAATTTTACCCCAGATTTTACCCCAATTTTACCCACTGAGCACCTGGAGATGCATTGTGAGATTTCAACTTGAGCTTTTTACCATACCAGAATAATCATGCAGGTGCTAGAGCATATGTGGATGGAGGTCCAAGTAGAATAACAAAATGAATCTTCAAGGGCTTAGAGTTGAAAAACCAGAGCTGGTTTTTTTTTGAATGAGTAGAGTTCTGTGTTATTAGTTGCAAGAGTTTGCTGATTTTATTACAAAGTATGCCATATACCTTTGGATTATATTCAAAATATGTTAACTATACTAGTATGTTATTCAAATAATAGACCTCCCAAAGCTCTAGTGTGGGAATTTCTTCAGTGACTTACATGTTGAAAGGTCTCCAGGCCAGGTGGGAGGCCAGAGATCCTGTAACATTGACACTTCTATCTCCTGGCCACTAAACTGAGGCATGCTGTTCTTATCTGGAACTCACTGTTTATATTTGAACTTGTAAGGAACAAGGGTGTTGAATTTATACACACCTTAGCTTCAAAAGGCCTTTTGTTGGGCAGATATAGTTAAATTTCACTTCAAACAACTGTTCCCGATGTCGGCAAATGTAGGCGTGGCCGTGGCAGGTGCAGGTGTGGTATACTTTTAGTTAGAAAAATCCTTACTTACCTTAATTAGTGGTGGGAAGTGAAACAAGTTTAGGTAATCATGGGTTAATTTCTCAATGGCTGACTGTAAAAAAAAAATCCACATGACTTTATTAATGATTTGATAATGTCAAGAGGAGATTAAAACAATGGGTAGGTACGGAGTATAAAAACTTTCCTTATTTACATAGTTCATAAGTTATCGTGGAGATGTTAATATCTAACATCTATTGAGAATTAACCTGATTGTCCAAAAGTTGTCTGGGTGGTTTGTTATTATTCAAAGGACCAGAAGGATATTTTAAAGACGTTAAACCAGTAAATAAAACCATTCTTCGAGCACCAGCAGAGTCGAGTCGTGAGAAGTTAATGTTAAATCTGGGCTACAGAATGCAGGTGTCACTCTGTGTAACATGGGAACAGGATGACACACAAGTACAACGCTAGATACTTTCAGGAAGGCGGAAATCTCACTCAACCTTGCGACATTGCTCAGGGCTTTTCTGTGGATACGGGTTCAATACTTTCTCTGCTAATGAAGCACAAAGAAATCTTAAGGGGAAGGAGAACAATTTATACTATGACTTTTTGGATACTTATCGGGGATAATTCAGCTTTTCTATGAATTTCTTATGCAGAGAGTAAAAAAGTGCCGACCTGAGAAAAATTAGATGCAGTTTTTCATTTTAAAGCAAAATGAAAGCTGATGACACCTGACAGTGTAATGAACGCTCACTGGGTGTTCCATCCTACTTCTTACGCCTGGCTCCTCCACACAAGGGCCTGCAGGT
The DNA here is from genome assembly GCA_963574575.1 of Galagoides demidoff. NCBI lineage: Eukaryota > Metazoa > Chordata > Mammalia > Primates > Galagidae > Galagoides > Galagoides demidoff. The sequence continues at coordinate 5,362 of CAUYQV010110026.1, forward strand.
TCAGGGAAGAAGGGAGCCACAGCAAGGTCATGGAGAGGAACGACCAGCAGGCAGGACACGCTTTCCACCTAGATCACCTCCCATTTAAGGACTGGGGGACTGGTGGAGAGGGTACACAAGGCTTGTGCCTTCCTTAGTGAAAGAGCAGAGAACGAAGGTCACATTCTCACCATCGGGGTGTGTGTGAGAAAAACACTTCCACCAGGTACGGGGGAAGAGTGGGCTCCTCTAGTCTGGACGCACTCATCCCCAGAGACCCAGCTTGAAGTATTATTTATCCAAATTGCCCCAAGAGTACAAGCAGGGTCCACCTAGAATACGTTTCTAGGACCCCTTGCCCTTCATCTTTCCCTCTGTAAGCTTGTCAGAAACACCCATGTTGCAGCTGAGTTCTGTGGTGTGTCCCCTGCTGGCAGAGCCCCCCACCCCCACCCCAGGTGGCCACTATAAGCCTCAGCTCTGGCACAAGGGAGAGGGTACCCTCTGTGAATGACGGCTGTTCCATGCTCTTGCAGACTCACCAGGAGCTGGAGGGCAGTCCTAGGTCCTCCCAGATGGATCCTCCCTTGGATCTCAGGCAGCCCCTCTGGGTCATAAAGAGAGGACACTGCACAGGCCCCAACTGGGCCAGATAATTTTTAACCCCAAGCAGCTGCTTTTAAAAAGAGGCTTTTCTCCACATGTTTTTTGGCTTCTCTGCAGCCCTTGACCCTTTGATCACTGATTCTATCTTCAAGCATTTCCCATTTTGGCTGCTGTAACACCCTTCCCTCCCCATTTCCTCCTTGCTGGACAGGTTTCCCTCTTCTCTCTCCTGCTCAGACTCCCCTGACCTCTCCTCTCATGGGCATCCTTTCTGAAAGCATCTGATCATCCAAAGACAGAAGGCTTTCCAGCTGGGAGAAGATTGCTCTTGGGCAGGGCCCTAAAGGTGTTCTGCTTTCTTTCTTTTTTATTACTATTTCTTAGTGAGGTGAAATCACAGCCCATAAAATTAGCCATTTTAAATCGGGCAATTCAGCGACATTTAGTGCATTCGCAGTATTGTGCAACCCCTGCCCGTGTTTAGTGCCAAACATTTTCATCACCCACAAAGTGGCTCCACACCCACTAGGTCTGCGCAGTGCCCTCCCTCCAGCCCCAGCAGTCACGGGGCTGCTTCCTGCCTGATCTGCCTATTCTGGATATTCAGGTGAACGGAGTCATGCCCTGTGACCTTCACATCCAGCTGCTTTCACACGTCAGCCCTTCATGGGGAGTTCTTTCTTGACCGTGGCATCCTCCTCTTTTCTCCCTTCGCATTTTTGTTACACCAGCCAGTCCTTATTACTCTCTATTTTATGCCCTCCTAACTATTTTTTCAAAATCCAACTCTACTTTTTAATCCACTTTAAAACCTACATAAGCAACGTTTAAACACATTAATGTCAATACTGCCGGCAGCTGCTCCGAGTCCAGACAATCCCCTCCCAATCTGGAGTCATAAGCTGTCCACTCGGTGTGGCCAGTCCTGCTGTCACCCATGTTCCCAGCAGGCTGAGTTGTTTATTGCCACCCAGATCAAAACTGATCTCTGCTCCTCCACGTTCTCTTCTATTTCTTTCTTAACTCCTTATCTCTCTGTCTAGACCAGTGGTTCTCAACCTTCCTAATGCCGCAACCCATTCATACGGTTCCTGTGGGTCGCAACCCAGTTTGAGAACTGCTGGTCTAGACTCACATTCTTTCCTTTCCTGCTCTGTCTACATTCCAAATTCTACCCTTCCTCCAAGATCCAGTTGAAGAGCCACCCACTCCCGAGGCTTCCTCTTCCCCTGTCTCTGCACCACCCCTCCCAAGTCTAGGTCATGAATCCCCTTCCCCTCCAACTGCCTGGAAGTTGTATGTGCACATTTTATCTCTTCTCTGGATGTAAATTTTATAACTGCAGAGTTCTTTAAATCTTCACAGGCCTAGTCTTGCAATTAGCAGGCGGTCACTGAGTTTGCTGAACAATGAACAGTAAGTTTGGATGCTGCTGGCCTCAGCGATGCCAGCCAGCATGGGGGGAGTTCTTTGGCTGGCCACCTCTGGGAAGATTTAGGGCTTTTGGTACAACTCATCACCTCTTCCTCCTAACTGGTCCTTGAAAAATATTGGTCCTTTTCAAAGACAGCAGAGGGGAAGGGAAAGTGGGGGCATCGTATTTGGTATCTGCCCAATAAGACAAGATTTACAAAATTTCTCTTTTGAACTCTGAAATGTCTCTGTGCTGCAGAAATTCCTATTGTGGCCCACCTAAGCCTGAGCAGACTTTCAGGATAGACTTGCCCACACCCAAAGGAAGAGATTAAATTCTTTGCCAGTCTTTGAAATATATGTTTATCCACAAGTTTTCCTGTCCATGTTCCAGAAGGGAAATGACAGTGAGGTGCTCTTTCTCCGGTGGAGGTGGTCAGTGCTACGCTGCTACCCAGTGGGTGCTGAGGGACGGTACGGGTGTTCCTGGCACGGATCTAGGGGCCGCAGAGTGAAGTGAGTGGGTTCTCTGTGGACCTTCATGGGATTTCTCTGGAAAGGGCAGTGTGGGTAGCTCTGAGGTAAGGGGAAAATCAGCGTGCTGGAAGGGCCTTTGTGAGGACGTGGATTTGGATAGGAAGCTGCTTTTTCTACACATCCTTCTTTTTCCCTCTTGTTTCTGACCTGAGCACACCCTGCATCGCCCCACACTGAGGATGGAGAAAGCTTGATTTTATCTGTGTACCATTGCTCTTGAAACAGGGGATAAGAAGTCCACACAGATGCCAGCAATTCTTACTAGGATTGCTAGTAAGAAGGATTGCTAGTAACTAAAAAACAAACCCCCCCAGCCCCCCCCAGACATAAAACAGGTGTGGTTGCTGAATTGCAAAAAAAGCAATAATGGCAACAACAAAAACAGGAGTTTGAGTTTTAAAACTACTCAGGATTGACGTTTAGGGGGGAAATGCTAGGATTTTTTAAAAGTGGGGATTAGAATACACACCCGGTGGTGTCTGTCCTGGGTCATACTGAGGAAGATCGCAAATGACTTTAGGTTACTGCAGTGGCCAGGGGTTCCCTTGGGTCATGCATGGAGTCACCTCCTGGATTCCTGGTGGACGCTGCTCTCCGGGCCCACACTGCCTTAGTCTGTGCTTCTGCCTCCCTCAGCAGCTCTTCCTGCCCCCCCCCCCCATCGCTTGCTTACTGCCTCCCTGTCCCCCACTTTCTACTGCCTCAAGCTTCTCCATGGAGGCCTCTCCTGGGCCCGGCCCCACCTCTCCTTCATGGCATTCTTCTCAGTTGCCACTGTCCCATTATTGCATGGGTCATATCTGTTTTCTCCACCAGACTGAAGACTCCCTGCAAGCGCAGGGTCTATGTTCAGGTGAGCCCCGCTATGCCAGGGATGAACCCCTTTGCTGTTGGATTATGAGGAGGGAGCTGGGGGCCCCTGGGGGCAGCTGCTCATCAGTGGGGAAGTGTGTCAGCACTGGAGCCACCAACGCAGCAGCCGCTAACTGGAGATCTGCAACCTGGCAGGGGCTCGGGGACGATTTGTGATGGGATGTTCTCCCTTCCCAAGGTACCTTTAAATGAATGATATGCCCCTTGGAGACAATGCCCATGTCTTTCAAGTCTTCTTCCTCCAGAAGCAGCAGCCGCTTCCCTGTAATGTTGTTTTCTTTAAACAAGCTTGCATACACACTCATCTCTGCTGAAGAGTCACCTGCAGAAAAAGATTAGAATGCAGAACAAAATTAGACTGAATTACATCCAGAGCAAAGTTAACGCCATGAATTAAGAAGGTAACTTATTCCACTTGCCTTTTCTGACGAGCTGCTGAACCCAAAAATACTGTGAAAGAGAGGACATATATGGTTTTGAAGATTTGCACATGGTCAGTGTCCAGTTTTAATAGTAAAGCACATAATTTTTGGTAGATTCAAATAATATCTTTAATTCCTGCTGTACTCATAAAGGTGAAATGGAGGGTTTTCTCTTTGTAGTTTTAAAACCTTAAGCTTTCAAATTGGGGAAATCCTTCCTTTCAGGGCTCTTGGATAGTTTACAGACTGTTGGCTTTCCTCCTTCCTTGGGAGATGTTTTAATATCTTTTCTAACTTGCAGTAACCTTTCCATCTGTGTGCCAGTGGTCCCCTGGATTGCTGAGGGGCATGGGTTTATTCAATGAATTCAGGATCACACAGCAGTGGACGGTGAAGAGGACAGAGTGAGTCTGTCCTTCCAGGCCTGGTCAGTAAGTAGCCATGCGGCTCTGGATAATTCAAAGTGTAGAGCTGTCTGAGTAGAATGAGGTTGGACCCATTGACCTTAGTCTTCATGTCACGTGACACGAGTTTACTGGTGTCCTCCCCCATTATGTGGAGGACGAGAGATGGGGTAGGAGGCCATCTCTGATTCTTTCTGATTCTCTTGGGAGCCCTCAACCCTGGAATTTTATTTAAGTGGCCTGGAAACCACTCAACCTCAGAGCAAAGACTAAAAATAGCTGTTAGAACTCGGTGCTTTTCTAAAAATTTCTTTTCAAATGAGAAGCTGGGGATCAAGAGATTCTATCAAACCCAGGAATAAAGGAGACCCTACGTCCTCTTTCCTTGTGAAGCCAGGCTGGCAGGGAAGTTAGAGTCACCGGGGCCCGGTGAATAAACTGGTGCCAAGTTTCCCTGCTCTGCAGAAGCCAAAGAGGTGAGCTCATGTTGAGAGCGGTTTTACTTCGCGAGAACACAAAGGGTGTAGGGAAAGCCAGGCCCGGAACCAGCCTGAGCCAGATAAACAGACCTTCGGCGGAGTTTCTAACAGGGACGGCACCTGGTCTGTTCTCTGGGGCGGGACCCATACTTGCCAAGGTTGGCATCGTATCTGTTTTTTCCCTTTGTGGACAGGCCTAAGTTCTCGAAGCGTCTGATCAGGAATTCTCCTTCCTGCTCGGTCACTAAGGAAGCAGATATGGAGCCGACGCAGGCTGAGCAGCCTCAGTCCTCAGGGTTTCTATCCAGAATGTGGAGTAGAGGCTTCTGTGGACCTAAATAGTTTGCTTGCAGCCCCTCAAAAACATGAAGCTTCTCTGACTACAGCTGCAGAGAAAGTCTGGATATGCTGCAGTCCATTCTCCTCGGGAGGCCGGAGTAGGGATGGCAACTAGGCAGCTGTCACTTTCTGAACAGGACTGGGGCGGAAGGGGACCCAGCTCTGTGTAATCCCAGCCCAACACTGCCCTCCCCTGATCCTTCTCTATCTATGGTGGGTCAAGTCCATACCTGGTGTTTTGAGAAAATTTAAGACCCACTTTTTTCAAGTATCTTTATTTGTTATCTGGAGTCACAAATTTTGTCATTGGTATTTATTATTAAATATTCTGAAACATTTTCAGAGAAAACAGGGACGTAGAATCCTCACATAAGATTTGAAGAAATACTTGTTTTGCTCTTGAGACCTTCTTTTCAATCATTATTGCATTTAAAATAGAAAAAAATTGGAATGTGTCAACCTCTCCTAGTAAGGCTCTCCTAAGGCTCAACTCCCTCTGGCAGCGTTTGTTAAGCATGTGGACACATGTATGAAATACCGGCCCAGGTCAAAGAAGGCATTAACGGAGGCAGCTTACCACGTCGTCTTCAGTCCAAGCACCAATCTCAAAGGAAGGCAGCAGCTGCGTGGAAAATATGCATGAAATGAAAAAAAGAGGAATATTATCACTGTCTTTTTGGTTTGTCCTCCTGTCTCACTCATTTAGCCCTCAGCTGCTGCTCTGGCTTGCTTCCTCCGGCAGGGTAGGTTGAATGGAAAATAATTTCTCTGACCTTAAGAGCACCCAATGCTCCAAGGATTTCAACCCCAGAGGCCAGTAATATACATCAGTCTCTCAGTAACAATTTATTATGTGTTGGGAGCTGTTTCAGGAGAGATTTTGTGCAACATGGCATATTCCTCTAGGTATGTGGCACCCTCACAGTGGTTTTGCATCCCACAATAGGGCCTTGGCAGTCAAGGAATTTCTGACATTCATCAAAAACCAGAGCCTTTCTCAGAATTCTTGGACAAAAGGAAAATTTGTCTGATTATTAATGAAGATTCCAAAGCAACCATTTGGTAACCAGATGATGTATCACGCTTAGCCTCACAGGGGGCTTTCTAAGTGTTTGAATATTTTCTCATTTGTGTTCTATTTTTTAAACCAAATATTAGCATCCATGGATGAAGAAGGCCATGGAAATTGGCACTTGAAATACGTGGGTCCCAAAGTTGCACTAACTAAAACAGACAAACACATCTATCACTCTGTCAGGTTCACAGGTGAATGAAGACTCACAGAGGATTTCAGCCTGCACCATTTTCAAGGCCAAAGAGCTATTCTCATTCAATATATGCCCTGTGGCCATAGTCTAAATCATAAATTCTTACATCATTTGAAAAAGTCTGTATCTTACAAGATGAATCAGGCTTTGGTACAGCCACTAGCTTTCACTCACTTAACTAGCCAAGGTGTTCAGATTGCTCATGAGATAAAGCAAAGGGTCACCTGTAACAGACAGTATTTTTTTGCAAGTTAAAAAAAAAAGTTGAATTTGGTTGCTTTTACTATTAGTATAAAAATCAGAGGGTGGGTGAGTTAATCCTAATCTGTAGGTATTTATTTTGTACCCACATGTCCAAACTCTGCTAGGAAAGGTACAACCCCCTGGCTTCAAGGAGCTTTTAATTGGGGGGTGAAAGAGGTATAGAATTGACATGGGGGAATCCAAGGCCGCCTTCATGTTGGTTTACTTTGTGCATGACAAGTAGTATCTGGTAATTTTTTTTTATTGAATAATTTCATAGAATGGATAAAATTGAAGGGTGCATTTGTTGAAATGGTGTACCAAAGACTGATGGATTCACAAGGGTTTTGGAGTTTCCTGGGGCAAAGGAAGGCAGGTGGCTTGAGCTGGGGGCTGCAGGGCAAGGAGGAGAGATTTGACTCTAGGTGAAGAGAAGCAACAAGGGAAAAACTGTCAGAGGAAGGGATGGGTGTAGCATGATCCCCTAACTGGGGAGGAGAGACAGTTAGGTTCATATTAGAGGAAAAAGGGAAAATGAGGCAGACTCGGGGGGCACCAAGCAGAATTGTTAAAAACTAAAAATGGAATAGTTAAAATAAATAGGGATGTGAAGGGTTTGAGTATCACAGACAAATTGCAAGGACATAAAGAATACACCGTCATCAATACTATTCTATGCGGACTCTGTTACCCCATGCGCTCTACTCTCCTCTAAAATTGTTCTTTTCCTCCCTTGAAATAATCAGGTGCACCTGCTTTCGCAAAGGGTAAAGGAAAGGCTTGAGGAATGGAACCTAATGCTGAACTTGATCAAAGATAAGTTTTGTTTCTTCACAGGGCAGCTGGCTACAGCTGCAGAAACATGCCCGTCCCTTCTCCCATCACGGAAGCAAATGTGAAATAAGGAATGCTTTTTGATTAGTTCCAGAAACAACAGGCTGGGTTACAGAAATATTTCTCTGCATCAAGGCTGGCTTTTATAGGAAGGGGGTGGGGGAAAGTGTAGTGTTTTTATTTTTATACAAATTCCTAAACCAAATTGAGAAATAAGTATTTCTTGCATAAAGGTTGTAAATGAAACAACTAATCAGAATTGACAGCTTTGGTTTGAATGTCAAAAGGCGAAGAGAAGAGTTCTCTTGCTCACTGAGGATGGCTCATCAGTGTGAGCCCAGGGGAAGGCCTTAGACTCAGCCTGATACTCCCTCCAGCAGGAGTCTTCACCACAGCTTGCAGAGATCAGTGGGAGGGAGGCTGGAGCCAGGAACTGCTTGGCGAGGGTCTGACTTTGGCAAGACAGGGGATGAGTTAATGATCTCCAGCCACACACTGGCTTACCATTGCCTTTATGTTTTCTGTATCTTGTTAACATATCAGTGTATCTGCTGTAGGATGAGTTCTAAGCCTTTCTGTCTTTCTTTGGGGATTAAAAAAAAAAAACCCACCTTATGACTGCCCCATCACTTTACAAATTCATTATTTCCACTCCAAATGAATTCGGGGGAGAAAAGCTACCACTCGTGTGCATGTGTGTGACAATGATTCCTTCAAAGGATGTTAGGAATCCAATCTCACAAAGATCTTACATACACAGCAACACATAACAAAGGGGTTTACTGTCAAAACGTTTATTGCAAAATGGAGTCTTAGAACAAAGGAAAGCAAAGAAAAGTTCACATCAAAATGAAATGTATGACACCAACTTGGATTTCTGAATACATCGTGGACTTTGTGTTGGAATATCAAATTCCAACTATAAAATCAGTAACTGAAGAGTCTTACCACACAAGAGTGAAATTTAATCTTCCATACAAACATTATACAAGATATTTGGCATAAGACTTGCTCAGAATAACATTGCAATAGAATAACTGAGAAGAAGTTTTTGTTTAAAAAAAAAAGTGATAATGCCATCTATTCAAAGCTCACACTCAAAGAATATAAATATTTTCTATTATTTAGTACACATTTTTTAAAAGAGCACAAAAGCAGTATGTGCAGTGTATCGTATCCGACATTAAAAGATAGACTGCTCTGCACACAATGTAAAATAATTAATGGAGGTGCTTGAAACTCTAGTTCTGTAGTAAATAATCACATGCCAGAATGCTCCTCACTGGTAACAGAGGAAAGGAAGCTGGGGTCAGAGGAAACTGGGCTCATCCTCTACATTTCTTGACAGACACTCTTTTTTTTATCGCAGAGGTATCACAGAGGTGTTGTGTCTAGAGCTGTCAGGCTATGCTACGATTGAAAGAACTGAATAGATTCTTCTCTCTGGCAAGGTTTATAATCTAAACAGGAAAACAGTCTTACTCCAAAGCTGCGAAGGTGCCTGATTATAGGAATATCATGATCTATTGTACATGTGGTATGGTGAGGCTACTACTTTCAAAAGGCTGCCCAAAAAACTAGTATAACAAAAAATTAAAAAAAAAAATCAATATTTAACTCAGAGTAAGTTTTCAAACTATCTTTCGTAAAACTCCTACGGCCCTAATGAAAACTTTGAAAAATAAAGTTATGTACATAGTGCTGTGAGAAGTCATTCTGGGTCTCTCCTCCTAAACCCTCCCCCATCCCCAATTCCTTGGTTTTTAATGGGGATCAATAGGTTTGAACGCCTCAGCTAGCGTTACTGTCTGACGAATCCATTTCACGTTAAAAATCACTGGCTAAAAACCCGCCCCCAACATTTCCAGAGCATCGACAATAGCAAACTTGGTGCACTCTGCTCCCCTTCCTGTTGGTGGTTACTGATGTAAAATATTAAAATGCGATTTTGCTTAAAAAGAAAGACCAGTAGGAAAAGAGGCTTTTTTTTTTTTTTTGAGACGGAGCCTCAAGCTGTCCCCCTGGGTAGAGTGCCATGGCATCACAGCTCATAGCAACCTCCAACTCCTGGGCTCAAGCGAGTCTCCTGCCTCCGCCTTCCAAGTAGCTGGGACCACAGGTGCCCGCCACAACGCCCGGCCATTTTTTTGGTTGCAGCCATCATTGTTGTTTGGCGGACCTGGGCTGGGGACTCGAACCCGCCACCCTAGGTGCACGTGGCTGGCGCTTCAGCCGACTGAGCCACAGGCGCCGAGCCAAGAGGCCTTTTAAATTAACCTGGCTACTTGGCAGAACTGTAGTTACCTCCACAAGATGTTTGTTTTTCTTTTAAACTGTGGAATCTGTATAATAGGTGAATGAATCTGCCCAGGTGAATGTTGTAATTTCATGAAGTTTCCTCACCAACATTCTTCAGGGAATGAAAACTATTTCCACAACTACTGATTTCAGATAAAGCCACAAACTCACAAAATTCAGATTGTGTGTAGCTGTTGTGGTTCTAGAAATGCAATTTTTGATTTGGGTAGCTTTGTTTTGGGGAAAAAAATAATTAGATATGAAACTCTGAAACTGCCAGGTTTAACATGTTTCTCAATGGGGAAGGGAGAATGCTGCTGGTCTTTTGAATGGGAGTCTTTACTGAGGGGACTGGACCCTCAGGATGTCATGCAGGATGTTGGATGCATGGATGCAGGATGTCACCATTCCTGGCACAGGGCACCGAATGTTACCTTAGTCTCCAGGACAACCAAAAATAGGCCCCAGCGCTCCCAACACCATCGGATGACAGCACTGCCTGCCTCCCCCAGCTGAGACCCACTTGTAGGGTTTCCTTTAATTCTATAGGATCAATTTTATGAGTAAAGGCAATACATTTCCAGTTGAAGATTCACAAAGTTCTATTTATATGCTTCAGATTTGGGGGATGTTTTCCTATTTTCAAACTACTAGGAGGACACTGATCTGGAAGAGAATGTGAAACAGCCAATGCCATTTGACAGTGACCTACAGTCCAGTTCCAGGTGGAGAACGACTTCAAACTCCTGCCTGAGGCCAAGGTTCTAAATCCCTCCAGTGTCCCGATGATAGAATACTGAGCTGGCCAGCTCTGAAATGTTGGTGAGGAACCCGGCAGCAGGTAAGAGAGCAAGGGAGTGTTACCCAGTGAACAGTAAACCTGGTCTAAGTCTAGATTCCTCACACTTTTCTCTTTGACCCCATTTGGGCCTACTTTTATTAATGCATCAAAACTTATGTCTAATCATATGGCTTTATATGTAAATTAAGAAAAATGTCAGTTTCATTCCATTCGTATGTTCTAAATGTATTGCCGATTATTCTTAAATGAGGTTTACATTCTTAGATAAAGTGCACAGATCCCAAAATTAGCCCACGGAGACCCCCTTACTTTTCTCAGCTTTGCTCCTGACCACGCTTTAAAAACCTCAGTTCTCCCCCAGGGGCCTTTTGCTCCTGGCTTCACTTCTTAGCATGTCCCTGTCAGATGGGACCCTACCATGGGATGCGTTTGTTTTGTTCACTGTCGACCCTCGCTCACTAGCATGTAAGCACCGTGAGTGCAATTCACCCAGCTATTTTCTAGAACAGTACCTGGCACAGAGAAGGGGCTTACCGCGATGTGTTAAATGAATGTATCTTTGAAGGAGAAGATGTGCCAGAGGCTTTTAACTCCATGCCTTTGGCTCTCTAAGCGGCACCACCACAGCACCCCAGAGCATGCTGGAGAAACAAGAGCTGCCAGCTGCCCTTCCTTCCACTCCACACTTGTTACGTGTGCACAGACCAAGGAACTATGGCAAAGTAGGTCTGTGGGGAGCCCATCTTCCAGCAAAGGTTTGCTTCCTCTTTCAGTATTTAATTAGTCTATACCTCAGAGCAAGTAAACCTGGCCAGGGCTCATGGTTTTCAAAGAGCAACAGAATACATGTGTTTGTACAGCTTGCTTTCTAAGAATACTCTCATTACCTTTCCCAAAAGCCATCCACTTTTAATTTCATCTCATGCTACTAAGAAAATATTACTTGAAATTGATAGTTTAGCTCTCCTGAAGTTTACTGAAACCACTTATTTTTCAGTGTCTTTTCCGTGGCACAATGCGTAGTAGCTACGGGCCTGGGACTGTGTTAGGTGCTGTGCAGGCATTATTTCTTTTAATCCTCACAATAATCCTTTCAAGTAGGTACTATTATTATTCCCATGTTAAAGATGAGCAAACAGACACACAGAGATTAAATAATTTGCCCAAGATGCAGAGTGAGCAGGCCCAGGATTCTGAATCATGATCAGACCTCTCTTTATCACTGTGCTATACACACCGGTTTCCACACCCAGAACGTCCTATCAGTTGTTTCTCTCCAAATAAAGCTGGCACAGCATACTGATCATTTTGTGGCATTTTTCAGCTCTCAGTGGGGATTAGATGCATGTCATACTTCAAATTCCAAGAGGGTTTTTTTATGATCAAATATAGTATTAGGTAATATCTATGACGTCATCCTTCTTAAAACTTTAATAAAAAGAATCCCCAAAAGTATTTTAGTTTAATAGTCAAATCAATAACACTTCTTCCTAATTTAGACTGGAAAAAACGTTTTTGTTCTTTTGCCTTTCTTTATATAAGTGTTTTATGTAATTTAAACAAGCTTTGACAAATATGTGGCAACATCCTGAGAATATCTCTGGCCAGTCTGGCTTTCAGAGCAGTATCTGTCTCTACGTCTCAAAAACACCAGCATCACCAACCACTGAGCAGGGTTTAAAACAAGGCAAGTCTGGAAGGCTGGATTTGATACAGAAACCACCTTTCAGTCTGTGCTTTTGTCTACATGAAGCTAACTTATCTTCACTATTCCTTTCATAATACTTAATTTCCTCTTTAGAGTATCTGCACATATATTTAGAATCTAGGATTATCCTGCCCCTCCAGAACACCAACACACACCACCACATCCCCTTTACTGGGGTGCAGGGCAGCCCATGCTCAGCACTCACATGCCTGGAAGTATCCCTTTAACATTGGATAATGTACAGGTTGAGTCTTACCTGTGTTATTGTTAAGACCTTTCCAGGGTCAACACTGGTATGAAAGCCTGCCACATCAGCTGTTGGTTTCAAATTAGAACAGGCTTCAGGTTTTACTTTGAGTAGTTGTGCTATTTAGTTATTAAAAATTCTCAGCATTTAGGTATTTCTGAAGAGCATTTTGTTATATCTTTCTTTCATCTCAGTATTCTTGTTGTTGAATTTTGCAGTCAGTATTAATCATTTCTGACATTACAGTGTATTGCCATAAGGAAAACAAATGTACCGTACAGAACAATCAAAGGTCAAAGCGGAATTAGGAATTAAGAGTACTGTTCAAAACCTGATTTTCTTAATCAGTTGAATAAAGAAAAAGAAAAGTCGGGCGGCGTCTGTGGCTTAAAAGAGTAGGGCGCCAGCCCCATATGCCGGGTTCAAACCTAGCCCCGGCCAAAAACTGCAGAAAAAAAAAGAAAAAAGGAAAAAAAGTCAAACTATAAATTATTCATTGAAAAAGAACATCCAGAATGTCATTAGTTAAAAAATACTATATTGTGTATAGAATCACAAATTTCTATAATCAGGCACCACATTTGCTGATTTGTAAATATGCTTTTTTGGCTTCATTTCCCCCCCTCATTTTTCTGTAAGCAAAATAAATCAAAAGTAAAGTTGATGATAGAAATGACTGTCATGTAAATGTGACTGACCTAAAAACACAGGGCTTGGCTTTCTGCCTCCTTACTGGGTTTTGCACAGACTGAGAGAACAGGTTACTTTTGTTTTCACACACATTTTCAACTTTGTGACTTTGCTTTCTGCTTTCAGTCACTATTATTCTCCATGTCATTATCCTCCTCCTCACCGTCATCATCATCATCGTCACCTTCTGACAAGTCAAAATCACTGAACCCCAGGGCCATGTTGACCTTCTTCCCCCTTCTCTTAGATGTGGTTTTGGAAGAATTCTGCTTGGCTTGCATGTTTATCTGCATCCCAGAATGCAGCACAGCTCCGGGTTTGTTCATGGAGAAGATATCCCCAAAGCCCATCAGCATCATGGCCTGCAGACTCGGGTTCAGGCCATGGCCCTCCCCATTACTTGTTGCTGTGATCTGACATGACATCTCTGCACTGTTTGACTCCTCTGTTTTAGATTCAAAGTAAGACTCCTCAGACATTCTTGCAGCAAGAGGCAAGAGAAGCTATCAAAAGGAAAGAGAGGACAGAAGTAAAAAGAGAAATTAGGACCAATTTAAGGAAAATAGATACCACAAAATTAGCTGGTACTAACACAGGAGGTAAATGATTAGTGAAATAAACGAATGTAAAGGATTATGTGAGAATTTCTTTTAACAGCAGATTTGGCTCTGGCATAATTATTGGCCATAATTTATGAATGACAGAATCAATCACAACCCAAAGTTTACAGAGCACCACAGTAAGCCAAATTTCAAAGGGAAAGGAAGTTGCAGGTTTTAAGCCCTCATTTTGCTAAAAACCAAACAGACTTTAGGATTTCTCTTAATTATTCCCCAATTTCGCTTGCACGCAGAAACTTTCAGTTAACCATTATATTAAAAAAAGAGAGAGAGAGAAATTAAATAGAGATTAAATCCCATATAAAAAGTTAAGAAACCGTGTACCAAAGAAGAAAAGCTTAGAGGGAGTACAAAAACAGTTCAGCAGTCAACACAGGTCTAGGGGAACTGAGGTTGGTAACTACTAACTTTTTAGATTAGTAGTCTGGCTATACGCTTGCTTCCATTGATCATTTCTCACGGCCAGATCTGAGTTAATGCTACTTAGTCAAGGTATCATTAATAAATAATTCATTTGTCAACACATTCTAGGCTGTCTCTCCCATTTAAATGACACCCACGTATGAAAATACATGAGAAAACTGGGGAGAACAGAAAGAATTCATTTATATTATCATCCTTCTCTATTGGCTAATATCAAGTTTTCCTCTTGTAACAGAACATTTTTCTAAGATTCCGTTTCACGGTAGTTACGTTTATGTTCCATCTTATGTAATTATTTTGAACGGCCGACCTACTCTTGGGAACTCTTTGTGGCTTATTTATTTGGTTATTTCAAGGGTGCTTCTCCACATGAGGTTAATCTCAACCAATGTCTCCCAAATAAGCCTGCATTCTTAAAGGGAATCCATTTTTTTTTACCTGCCGCTTCAGCTATAATTAAAAAATAAACATTTCCGTGTTTATGCATGAAGAAGTCATCTTCCCAAACATCTTTGTTGTTTTAGTTTTAGGAAATAAAAAAAAGTGACCTGGAAATGAATTCAAGGATACGGTTTTTTCATGAAGTCACATGAATGTTAAACGTATAATTAAGATGAGGCCGCACACAGAAAACCTAAACCGTTAGCTACCTTCTTTTCAAAAGGTTTATTTTATCTTTCTCTCAGACCTCTCGGTTAAATAAAAATGGATACGAGGATAAAAGAAAACACCTACTTATAGAATATCTGAGCATAAATTTTCTTTCCTTCAGAAATATCAGCTCTAAGCAAAAGAGACATTAAAAGCAAGTTCTACTGGAAAGAAAGAAAACATCCCTCATAAGGAAAAAAAGGGAGAAAATCTCCTTCCGCGCGGGCTTTATGCTGTCCATTGTTAGGTGGTAGCCCTCAAAGCTGCTCCTTTACAGCAAAGAAAGTTTTCTGGAGTTAAAAATGTAAGTGTACAACCTACTGAGCGCTCGGCGCGTTTTATTATTTATTATACAACTATGTTACTAATAGCAATAACGTGTGAAGGGCAGCCCATAATTTCTTAGAAAAACTGATGCCAATAAACTACAGAAAGGTTCTAAAGCGTACTCTAATGGGTAGTTTAAAGTCTTTTCTTACAATACCACATTTAGAAACATTCGAGCCATGCAGTGCTTTATTGCTTAAGATTTCAATGCATTTAAAAAACAAAACAAAAAATCTCCCAGACTTCAGAAGCCATGCTGTGGGCACGAGGTCACATTCTGGCTCCCGCCCCCGTCAGCTCAGGGAGAAGTGGTGCCCCTCTGCAAACTCCTAGGGTGACGCTTACAGTCTGCCTGGGGGGGGGGGGCACCGAGTCAGGGAGGACAGGAAACTTCCCCGTTTGTCTTTCTCAAAAGCCAAGGTAAATTCAGGGAACTTAGAAAATATGGTACCTTTTTAACATTCCATGATGGTCTCATGTATAGCGACTCCATTCTTATTTTGGAATTCCCTGGATCACCAAAATCATTTTTGAAAGATTTAAATCTGATAATAAACATCTGACTTCATTCTGTTTTCCTTTTTTTGGATACCATGTTGCTTTTCCATACACGTTGGAAAAGGAGACCAACTATTTTATTCTTAAGACATTGGAAAACGCTTTGCAATTGGGCATTGCTGCTTAATGGAGATTAAGACTTTAATTAGAAAATAGGGAAGCTGGCCGGGTGAGGTGGCTCATGCTTGTGATCCTAACACTCTGGGAAGTTGAGGCGGGTGGATTGCTTGAGCTCAGGAGTTGGAGACCAGCCTGAGTAAGAATGAGATACCCTACTAAAAGTAAAAAAGTAATCTGGGGCATGTTCCTGTAGTCCCACCTACTCCAGAGGTTTGGGCAGGAGGATCGCTTGAACCTAGGAGTTGAAGCCAGCAGTTTGAAGTTGCTGTGAGCTAGGTTGATGCCATGGCACTCTAGACTGGGCAACAGAATGAGACTCTATCTCATAAAATAAAATAAAATAGGGAAAGCTTCTTGAAAATCACAAAATAAAGGACAATTAAATTTTTTTTGTATAACTGCCCTAGCAACAACGAATTTAAACAATCACAAGTGAACTTAAAATATGTAAGTTTACTTTTAATCTACCATTACTTATAATTTTAAGGGACCAAATACTGTCCATTAGAAACCCTAGAAAAATCAATTGTGCAGTTATACTTAATTCCTGAAAATGGTCATTTAAAATAGGGAAGAATGCTGAACTTTGATTAGACTTTAATACATTATATCAGCATATGAGCTCACATCATGTATAAATAGTGAATTTTTTAAAAAGAATTTTTATATCCTCTAAATCTAAGACTTGGGGAAAAAAAAATACTTCCTAGGGGTGGTAAACACTGGAGAGAGAAGTCTTTTTCCAGTCTTTTGCTGCCTATAACCACAACATTAAATTGAGTAAGGAATATTAATGCTTGTCATTTATATGCGTGGGTCATCAAGGTTAGCTGTATTTTAGAAGGAAAACACGATTAAGTTCTGACACACTGTAGACTTTCTTAGTCATCGCCTTGCTGTTACATTTATTAGTTACCAATGGACTGACTATAAAGAGTTAACCAGCACCGAGGAGCATGTTCTGGGGATCTAACAGATGGTGTGAAAATACATCGGATTTTATTTTTGTTATTCTAATATTCTAACACACTGTCATGATATAATAGTTCTTAAGGAAAGAGCCAAAAATAGGATAAGCTTTTCAATTAAATTTCTGGCATTTTGTTAATTGAAATGAGATGTGAGCACTGTTGGAAAGTAAATGCAGCCCTTTATCCAGACGCAGGCAGGACAGGAGCGGTGCCTCGGTGGGCGGACGAGGTGCCCTGCTGCCCTGCGCGCGGTGCGTCCGAGAGCTGCGTCTGGCGGGACGGCCGGGGCCGCATACTCACCGGGGTGTTGGACTGCTCCGTCAGCTTTTGCTCCCACATCTTCAAACGTCTTTCTCGTTCCTTAAGTTCCTGCTCTTTAAAGCTGAGATCTCGCTCTAGTTTCTTTAGCCTCTCAAGAGTTGCCTCGATTTCACACCTGCACGGGGATAACTGATGTTAAGTCTCGATCTTACTTAAAAGATATCGCCCAAGGTTTTCCTTTAAAAAAAGGCAGGGGCTCACTCTGTTGCCCAGGCAGAGCAATGATGACAGCTCACTGCAGTCTAGAACTCCTGGGCTCCAGGGAACGCCTGCCTCGGCCTGCTGAGCAGCTCTGATGGCAGTGAGTCACCACACCCAGCTCCAGCTTAAAAGGTATCAACTGCTTACCGGGTCCATCAAAGTAAAAGATGAATGCTTGTGCTTCTAAATCAACCAGGAAACTACCAGAGAAGAGGGAATCTTTCATGTTCTTAAAAATCAACAGGTAGTTTCTAGCTGGAAAAATGAGCTCAAAATATTACAGCAACACACTGAAAAACCACTGGGTGCAGCATAAGCAATGGAGTTGGCCATTTACTAAATGCTTATGTTCATCTATCTCTTTACAGCTCACAAAGCGCTATTCGTATTATTTCATCTTGTTCCAGTAACAGCCTAAGAAACAGGGGCCCTAATCTCAGATGTAACATAAATGGGACAATGATAATCAGGGTAGGTGATCAATATCACACCATCAGTAGTAAGTGGCTAAAATGATACTTTAGCCTTCTCATTCACTGAGTGACCCAAGCAACCAATGGAGGACTGAGGGTGACTGACCTGACTTAGTTGCCTTCATTGCCAGGGGTGATAGTTATACTATAGCAGGGCTCCCCAACTTGCCCTTTCCTAAGACTTATCTAGGTCGTTTGTTAAAATACTGCCAAAGAAACAAAAAAAAAACCCAACAAAGTATAGATTCCTAGAACACTATCTTGAAGTTCATGATTTAGTAGGGCTGGGTATAGTCTAGAAATTTTCAGTATTTAATAAAAGACACTTTTATATTATATAAAATAACATTTTATACAAAATATAAAACATTACATATTTTATATAAAATACAAAATAGGTATCTTATATAAAATTATAAAAATAAAATTTTATGTAAAATAGAAAATACATATATAAAATATAAAATAATACATCTTATACAAAATATAAAATAAGTATTTAATTAAAAAGTAATTTTTATTTACCTTTTATTAAAGTAAAATAAAGTATTTGTTAAAGTATTTAATAAAAAAGGAGAGTGTAGGAAACCCTGGATCAGATTCCCTCTGAGTTTCTAACTCTAGTAATTTTGAAAGGAAGTTCTCTCCTTAGCAGAGAACCTGCCTCACCCCTTGGAACAACATGCCCTATTATGTTCCTCACAAAACTGAAATAGGTAAGATGGCTCAGCACAAAGGTTTTTTTCTCTTTCTGGGCTATCACAATGTTTAATTTTTTTTTTTTTTTTTTTTTTTTTGAGACAGAGCCTCAAGCTATCACCCTGGGTAGAGTGCGATGGCATCACAGCTCATAGCAACCTCCAACTCCTGGGCTCAACTGAGTCTCCTGCCTCCTGGGACCACAGGTGCCCGCCACAACGCCTGGCTATTTTTTGGTTGCAGCCGTCACTGTTGTTCAGCAGGCCCTGGCTGGATTCGAACCCGCCAGCTCAGGTGTATATGGCTGGCGCCTTAGCCACTTGAGCCACAGGCACCAAGCCAGACAATGTTTAAGTCTAAATTTATGCTCTGAGAAACGACAACTCTTTCCCTTGAGTTTCTGAAGAGTTTGTGAGTATCAGTAATGAGAGAACGGGGTGGGGAGAGAGAGAGAGAAGCCAGGACTAGCAAAGGCAGCAGAGAGGAGGGTGTGGAGGAAGGAAGGGCCTGGGAATAGGTAATTGTCCTGGAATAGCTGCTAAACGCCACCAGCAACTGCTTCCAAGTGCCACTGAGAGAAATCTGTGTTAAACTGCGTAACTGGTTAAGACCCTGGGTGAGGAAGGTAGAAGCCCCCAGATCTAAGTTAATGCATTTATGTGATCAAAATCTGCCTTTTTCTTTCTAGGGAAAATCAGAATACGTGAACAGCTTATCCCAGGGCTCTCACAGACAAGAATTAATTAAATGAATAAAAACAAAATGTTCTGGGTATTAACTGGCAAAACCCACCTCAGGGAATAGCTATGGAGGTGGCTCTAGATCTGGGCCCAACACTTCACTTCCCTACTTGTCTGAAAGAGCCATTCAAAGTGAAAAGCCTCTGCTGTGCCACCCACAAATGTTAGCGCTCCATCCCCTTTACTGTTACCATTTGAAAAATCACTGAAGGATGTAGGTAAAGCCACAGTACAGTCCCTAGAGAAAGGCACTAAATCAGCTATCCTTCAGATTTATTACTATCATAAAACCTAAATGCTGTATTTGATATTTCTGAGAAAAATAGGCTTATTCACCTACAAAAACTTGCTTTTATTTTTCAGTGGAGGTTTGAGGGGGAACAAACCTTAGGGGACACTTTTGTCCCCACTCAGGCAAGAGTGAGCTATCTTCAATCACGGAGAGGTGAGAGGGCAATGAGGTGGCGGCAGAGCTGAACAGGCCCAGTGGCAAGCTGGCAGCAGCCTGGACTGCAGTCTCCACGGAGCCTCTGCCAGGCCAGTCGCCCTGCTCCTACCAGCAAGACTGATATCACTGGTGTTCTTTTTGATCAGGGTAAATGGCCAACACATTCTATTTCACTTGTAATTTAAGCCAAGAATTCATCTCAAGTTCCAGCTCTGAGAGCCCACTGCAATTGTGAGCCCTTCTGGAAAACAGATCAACAGTTAAATGACCCGAGAGCTGTGGCTTAGAAATAAACAGTGAGTAAATCTTCAAAAACCGTCTCCTCAGGCCCAGCTTCCCAACACTGCTCCCCTGTCCCCAAGACCTGAAATCGAGCATGGGGTTATGTGCCATGAGGGATGTAACCCAACCTGGAGACAGCGCCACGGCTGCTGCCCTGGCTGCTTTTGCTGGTGCATCAGAGGATTTGCATCGTTATTTTGCAGCAGATCAGATGCGTTTGTGGATACATTTTTGTAACCTTCCTATTCTAAAAATATAGTTTAAGTGTCTTAGTTGATGAAAATGATGGTTTTCTCTTAAACCAAATCCAAAAAGATAAATTCTCGTTAGTATGAATTTTCCATATGCCACGGAAAAATTTATTTTGAAAGACAAGGTCACTGGGTAGCGGAGTGCCACAGCATATATATTACATGATAAATATATAATATGTATATTAAATTTAGTGTTATGTATTACATGATTTGTGCTAACATCCAAGTCGCAAAGATTACATTGTCTGATCTTTTTGTAAGAAGGCATGTCGGTGAGAGTACTTGGTCCCAGAGGAAAAACCACCAAAGAAGGCCTCTGCCAAGAGATGCGGCTCTGAATGCAAATCGCACTTCCCAGCTCACAGGGTGCAGAGGACCACGGGTCTGTGGGCAGCCACACAGGTGGGGTGATGCCAACTGGAAACACGACCAACAGGATGACACATTTTCTGTTCTTAATGGTCAATGTCATCATTGCTGCTAAGTCGGCAGGGGGAGAAACAAGCTGAGATCAGATGAACAAGGACGGGTCAGGCACGAGAATTCTTTCCTATCATTTAGTAGGTCAAAGGAAAAGGCATAGTTTGTGTGGTTTTTAATAATCTAGTTTTAAAAAGAATTTTCAGAATAATTATTCAATTTTCTAAAAATACGAGTTCCATCTGGTCTGTGTGTAGAGAGAGCTCTACCAGGAAACAATCATTTGCCAGCAACATCACAGTGGTATTGCAGTCAGACTGCACTGTGATTCTAATTTACGAAAATACTAGTCACGTGGTCTCAGACACCAGACAAAAGTTGGGAGGAAAAAAGCAGTGGATTGGATGTGTTGTCCTTTGAAACATCCAGATTATCTAATAAAAACACGTAATTCTTTTTCGGCACTTTGCATATTGGGTTAGACAGTCTTTCTGCCTTAATGATAACCTGAAATAATCGTGCTTTGGAATACTCCTCTCAGCTCCGATCTAGTCAAGTGAACACTGCATGCTAATGAGTAGACAGCATGACAATGGCCACAGGTCTAGCGTGTGCAAGAGCAGCCTGTCACAGGCTACCCAGGCTCCATGCCTGGCTGCGTCTCAGGACTGCCTGGTCTTGGGCAAGTTACCCAACCTGCCGAGGCCTCAGTTTCTGCATCTGTGATATAATTTAGGGTTGCTATGGGGATTAAAAAAGATAATCCAAATGAAGTACAAGCATCTGGTAAGAACCTAATAAATGACAACTGTTTATTATTATTATAATTAATATAATTATTCCCCATGTTTTAAACCAATTGCCAAGTTCAGTTAAAACGGCTCTGCTGCTTCTCTAACTGTGATTCACTGGTTCAGAGAAAGATATATATTATCTCTCCCGCTCTCAGAGAAGGATTAACAGTTCCTGAAAGAGCCACTAATGAAGCCCCCCAGGCAACTATATGTATTATACTAAAATATATCAATGTATTTTACCTCTTCCTCCCCATCCTTTATTACCAATTTTATTCCTCTAATTTTTCATCTTTGAGCATTTTAAAAATGAATTTAGCATTCAACTAATGCAGGTTTAATGTAGAAAAAGTAGAAAATAAAGAGACACAAATAGAAAACATCCATAATCCTATTACCCAGAGATAATACTTTACGATACTTTTCTCTGCGTATACGTATATGTACACATAAGTATATGTTTATTTTATAAAAGATGAGTCATTCCAAACAAACTGCACTGTAGTCTCTATTTTTAAATAGTTTATCAGATCTGTGTTATCAGAAATGGCTCCATATTATTCTGTGTGTGGAGACAGCACTGCTTAAAACCATTTCCCTTATCTCTAGAATGGAAAAAAAAGTATCCAATGTACTCAGTACTACCATGAAATCAATATATAACCCCTTACACACTCATATGAATGGCAAAACATAACGATAGTCCAGAAAGTAGAAGGGAAGAGGAGAGAGAGTGGAAGGGGGGATATGGGAGGAGGGAGGGTATCTGGAGGGACCTCACCTAATGTGCATGATGCAATGGTACATTTCAAAACTATTAAGAAATGAGTATAATTGTGATGGATGTGTTACTTAGTTCAATGTAAGCATTTCATGTTGTATATTGGAGCGGTACCCTGAACCCCATAAATGCATCAATGTACAAAGTTATGATTTAATGAAAAAAAATAAAAACCCATTTCCCTTTTACTGCACTTGATGCCAGTTCCAGTTTTACATTTCTAAATAATGCTTTGCTGAACAAGTGTCTGTATGTTCTTGCATGGCCTTCCCATTTGTTTTCTCAGGAACATAGAGTAGTGGTAATGGTAGAATTTCTAGGAAAAAGAATATGAACATTTTTAGAGTATTTGATCTATCCTGTCATGCAGAAAGGTAGCATTTTCCCATATTTTTGTAATGTATATTGTTGTCAATCTGGTGAATTAATTATTTTCCCTTGTATTTATTTGATTACTAAATGAGGTTGAATATTTTTTTCATATATTTAGTAGCCTTTTTACTTCTTTTATGCCTTTTCATGTCTTTCAATATGGTATTTTAATTAAAATATTATTTGAAGGACAAACTCTATCATAGTAGTACTGGGTATGTAGCCTGGAGACTCATAAGAACTTTTTTTTTTTTTTTTTTGAGACGGAGCCTCAAGCTATCCCCCTGGGTAGAGTGCCATGGCATCACAGCTCACAGCAACCTCCAACTCCTGGGCACAAGCGAGTCTCCTGCCTCTGCCTCCCAAGTAACTGGGACCACAGGCGCCCGCCACAATGCCCGGCCATTTTTTGGTTGCAGCCATCATTGTTGTTTGGTGGGCCCGGGCTGGGGATTTGAACCTGCCACCTTAGGTGTATGTGGCTGGCGCCTTAGCCGATTGAGCCACAGGCGCTGAAGCCCATAAGAACTTTTTTTA
>CAUYQV010110028.1:0-21675 GCA_963574575.1 Galagoides demidoff
ACTCCTGGGCTCAAGCGAGTCTCCTGCCTCTGCCTCCCAAGTAGCTGGGACCACAGGCACCTGCCACAATGCCCGGCCATTTTTTGGTTGCAGCCATCATTGTTGTTTGGCGGGCCGGGCTGGGGATTCGAACCTGCCACCTTAGGTGTATGTGGCTGGCGCCTTAGCCGATTGAGCCACAGGCGCCTAGCCTTAACCCAGATATTGAAGCCTAACTCTTCATCTGTAAAATGGGCTAATGATGCTTAAATAATAGATATTGAACAATTTAGCAAAGATGAACACTTAGTAAAGGGTTTAGTATATCATAGGTTCCCAATTATAATTATTTACTGTTTTCTTTCTTTGGTTGCTCATCTAATTCATGTTGGTAAAAGTAAAATGGCTCCTTTAGAAGCCTGGAAGAGAAAGATGTGTCCACTTAAGACAGTGGATGTCAAATTATGAAATTCACTCTTCCTGGATGTGGCCCCAAAGGAAAACACAAAGAGCTCCCAGGTGTATTTGATTTGTCGTGATACTGTTTCTCTGGCTGTTCAGCCCATGCTCTGCCTTGCAAGATTGTGGCATAGGCTACAGATTGTCCCTCCCCAAGTCATGCCTGAATGTCTTACCAGTCATGAGATTCTAGGCTAGACAGACACCAGGGCTTGCTGGCACCATGGAGGTCTTTCATGGCCTCTGGCCTCCTTTGTCCCACTCTGGCTGGCTAATGGCACAGAACCTGAACCTGAAGTTAACAGGAGACAAGGAATGGCTTCAAAAGTCTCCTTAGGGCTCAGGGTTGGAGGCGTGGTCTTGGAGGTACTTGAAGGGGCTCACGAAGAACAGTTACCTTGTCAGTGAGGTGGGTCATAGTGGATAGCCCCGTGGTACAATCCTTTCCCCCCTCCAGCAGAGGCTAAGGTGCTGTCTCTGGTAAAAGAATAAGCTCTTGAGACAAGTGTAGCCCACACCTGATTCTCCATCGTGTGCAGACCTGACCACAGATCTGGCAGTGTTTAATTTCCAAAACCAAACTGGATAAAATTTGCAGATATTAATCTGCTTAACTTTGACAACTCCATTGAGCATCAAGAATAAGTCAAGACCAATGATGTTTCAGCTAATCTGGATTTGTTTTTGTTTTGTTTTACCACTATAACGAGCGGGCAAGAACTACAGAATTTTGTAGAATCAAACTTCTTCCTTAGTCAGGTGGCCTTTTAAAAAAAAAAAAATAGCACCTTTTTCCAAAGAAGTTAGTAAATCAACAGGTTGTGTCCCAGAAGTAGGCAGATAGGAACAATGATGTGAAAAGCTTAAGTCATCTGCCTGGCTCACACAGCACAGGAAAGCTGAAGGGGAGAGGGAGAAGCCACAACAGAAGTTTGTTTTCTAAGTCCTGGTTAGAAAGTCTTTCTGGCAGAGTTATGTACTTTTTATTTAATTTTTTTTCAAATTTGGTCTTCAAATGTCAGCCCAAGACAAGGAGAGGAGGTCCCCATTGCAACAGAAAGTCTTCCTGCTGTACAATTTCCCCTGGTTGGCCCCTAAGGCCCTTTGCCTCCAGCTTCCCACAGAAACTGAGGTGCCACCTATAGCCAGAGAAATCTCACCACTACGCCCTCTGCATCTATAGTGGACTGCCCAGAACAGCTGGAGCAAATGTCCTGACAGGCTGCCGCAGAGCCAGGCCTGCACCTTCGGCTGGGTTCCCAGGGCCTCTCTGTGCCTATTATCCATCCCTGCTTGCTTGACTTTCTGGCTCCTTTCCTACCTCCCTCAGATTTCTAAGCCACCCTGCTCTTCCCATCACCCTCAACGCCAACCTCCTGCTCTGCACACCTGCCAACTTCCCCACCCCTTCCTTGACCTTCACAGTTCCCTCGCCCCTTACCCCTTCTCCCACCCTCTTTCCAAGGCCAACCCTTCCACTCTTCCTGCCTCTTATGTAATGTTGCTCCATTGAGTCCCTTCTCTGTGTCTTTTCTTTATTTTTTTATTTTATTTATTTTTTTTTAAGTTTTTGACTCTTGTCATAACACTTAGCTTAAAACACAAATTCTGTGTTTTAAGACACAAATTGTGTCTTTTCAATCTCTCCCATCTCCTGATTCCTCTGTCAATATTGTTCAAGGGCCCATTACCCAAGAAAACTACCCTTGCAGTCATCACCATGGAACTCCTGTGAAGCCACGTCCCACATCTCCTCTGTCCACTTCAGTCTACTTCTCATACCTACTCAGCTTACCCCTCACCTAGACCCTTCCCCCAGAGATAACCATTGTCTTCTTCATTGCCCAACACCATCCCCTCACCCTGTCCCTGTTCAGGTCTCCTGGACACGTGGGAAGTGTGTTTATACTCTTCTTCTTAGCACTCTCCTCTTGGTTCCTCTGGGCTCATCTCCTGCACACCTGCTGTTCCATCGTGGATGCCCTGGCTCCTCTCCGTGTGTTTTGGTCCATCTATCCCTCTACTGTTCCCTGGATATTTCCTCATGACAGTTACTTCCAAGAACTCCAAATCAGTGTATCCAGTTGGAACTAGTGTTTTCTGTTCTCCCTCCCTCAAACCCACTTCTCCCTTGGAGCTCCCTATCTCTGCCATGGCCACGGTCATCCTCCTAGGCCTGTCTGAAGATAGCAGACCATTCATTGTCACTTGCCTTCCTTCTACCTCATCTGATTGGGTGTCTCCTATACTGCAGGTCCCCAGAATTCATCCTGTCTCTCCAGGAGCCCCATCTCTGCCTTGCTGGTCCTCCTCCACTTTGATCTGGGCTACTGAGGTAGCCTCTGTTCTGCTTACCTCCAACGACTTCCCCTCTCATCCTGCCTTTTTTCACAGCTCACAGGGTCTATCATGAATACACAGGTGGGCTCGCATTACATCTCCATCCTCAAGGCTCCTATACTTTTAAGGGGCACCTATGGTTGTAGAATAACGCACGACCTCTATGGCCTCTGATCAAAGCTCTCAGTATGGCCCCATCTTAACTCTTAATTCCATTTCCCACGACACGTGTGCGCACATGCACATATCCCTCCCACAGCACTTAACCTTATCCTCCTTATCCTTCCTTGGGGACCACTCATCATTCTCCAAATACAGCTTCTACTGTCATCCCTCCCTGTTATGCCAGTTTCTTACTTTCGAACATCATTCTCCCCTTTGCAATTCTACTCACCTGTAACACTCACCTCTTCCACAAAGCTTTCTCCCACTCTTCCTGGCACAACTCGCTTCTTCCTCCTCTAAAGTCACACAGCTTTTTGTTTGTTATCTCCTTCCCAGCACCCATATCGTTGTTGAGAGGGCAGGCCTCCTCTTTCTTCCGCTGGTATCCTGATAAAGAGCCTAGGGGCAGGGCTAGTGCACAGCAAGAACTCATTATCTGCAGAATGAATGAATGAAGTATTCCACCGTCCTATGGGGGTAGTAACTATCATAGCTTTCATGGTAAACCGAGCGGTTTCACACATTAACATCCCAGTTCCACCAGGAGCCCAGGCCAACAGAGCAGCCCTCCGCCTCACTTCCTCACCGCCTTCCTGTTCTTTCTCCAGGAGCTGGGACCTCTCTGCCCTTTGCCCTGGATATGACCAAGTCTCAACTTCTTGTGTTTACCTATGGTGGTTGTCCCACCCAGGGTTCTCTGTTTCTTCATAGGGTTGCTGGGAGGGCATCTACTGGCTTCAACACTTGTCTCCCCCTTCCAAGATTTCCTCTCCTACTGTTCACGCGCTGTCAACTCGGGTTCTTCCTTTCTCCCTCTCCTCATGGAGTTGTCTGACCCTTCATTTATGCCTCAGTGGAGTTCTCAGTCCCTATGCCTCCCTCCTTTTGCGTCCAAGTCTCTTCTCTAATTATAAAATGAAAGGCTCTGGTGCTCCTGAAATCTCTGAAGCAGCATCTCCTCCACTTTCTACTGCAGTAAATTCAGAGAGGCCATACCGCAGGGACATCCCTCCCCCAAACACCGTCCTAGGACCAGCAAGAGAGAGTGGTGCCGGGGAGGACAGCAGCGAGCTGGGCAGGCCATGGGTGAGTCAGCTTGCGAGCTGTCAGCCCTCTGGCTCCTCTGCCCCAGCCTGGGGGGAAGATGCTGGGTCGCACACCTTGTGCGCAGCCACGGAACCAGAGGCCCCCCAGTTTCTTACCACGCCCCAGGCCGCCTGTGGGCCTCAGACCCCTTTCTTTGCCTTTGATAAAAGGCCAGTCAGTGCAGAGCGACCTCCATCCCACTCGTGGTGCCATGAAACCCAGGCCATCGTGGAAGTGGCAGAGCCAAATGACCATGTCCACCATCTGTACCTGTGCAGGCCTGTGCGGAGCTGTCGGGGGGCCCCTTCCCGGGCTGCGGGCGGCAGCGGAGCCAGCGGAGACCACATGCCGCCAGTCCGGGTTTCCACTCATGAACCTTCGGCAGCGGGCGCGGGGCTGGAAGGTCGCCTCCTTTGCCACGACTTGAAGTGGTTTGCACAGACCGCGTCTAGATATGTAATAGCCGTTCTCTATTTTCTATGAGAAGATTTATTCAAAAATAAATTTAGCTAAGGGGGAAAAGCTTTAAAAAAAAAAAAAAAAGGGAAAACAGAGGGACAGATTTTCTTGTTGACTGGCTGCCAGGAACTGAAACATTGAGGCAGCCAGTCCCTTTGGAGTAGAGAGAGACAGCTGCAACATTTCACGGTGTAAAGTCAGCGAATTTCCACAAGCCCTCCTGCCAGAGACCACAAAATGGTTTCAAACAACGGCTCCTTCATGGTGTGTGTGTGTGTGTGTGTGTTTTTAAAAAGGCAAGGGTAGGGGTGGGTAAAGGGGAGCTAAAAAGTGTCCTCGCGCGGCCGGAGGAGCGGGCAGGGGCGTAGTGAGCAGATTAATGAAAATGTTTCGCTGGCACGAGGGGTTTGATTGCCCCACTGCAAAATTGCTTGCAGATTCGAAAACAGCATGTTTCATTTCAAACTCATTCTCTTGCCATACATTAGCACTTGTCAATGTAACCATTAAGCACAGGCAGTGCAGAAATTTAATTACAAAACCATTTATTTTATTGAAAGAAAAATAAACCCAAGCTACCTCAAATGCATTAGGTAGGTTCAAAACATGTTCAGCTGATAACACCCAGGGCTAGGGAGGCTGCCGCAGGAATAAGTGCGTCTTTCATGTGTGCTGGGGACTCGATATTAGAAACAGCTGCCTATAGGTCGTTCTTTATTTAAGTTCAATTATGAATTAAAAAACAACTTATTTAATGAAGGGACTTTTTATATCTGAAGTTACTCCGCGGTCAGATTCATTCTTCTCTTCCCATTTTGGCCTCCCCTCTCCAACATTTGGATTAAACTGCTAATTAGGAGAACAGAACTTTTTATTGAATGGGTCTCCCTCTGCACCCACCCTCCACCCCATCTCAGGCTTGTCTTTTGTTCTCCTATTGGGAAGAATGCAAAAGGCAGTGGCATTGAAGGAAGTCACAGAAATGTGCTAAACCCATCAGAAAGTCTCCAATCTGTACCTTATTTATGCTTTTTTCCCTCTCCCCCGTGCCCGCGTCTTCTACCCAGTTGGAAAGCCGGCAGCTTAAGGCTCTCTGGTGAAATACTAGATGTGGGTCAAGCGGTGGGCTGATGTCATGCTGGAGACCGCCTCTGCTTAGCACTAATGGGCTGCCAATAACCAGTCTGTTTTACTGTTCTGCTGGAAAGGAAGGGGAAAAAAGAGTTACAACCTTAGTGGTTTGGACTGATTTGTCAATTTAAAGTCCATCTTTTTTTTTTCTGTCTGAGATATCTACCCACGGTTTCTTACAAACATATCTTCATGCAGGCCACTCAGAGGAAGACTCTGGAATTTTTTTTTTAATTTAAAAAAATATTTTTTTCCTAGCGAGAATATGAATCTGTAAAAGTCCCTCATTTTCCTGGAGGGAGGTGGGGGCAGGAAGCAGGCATGCAGGGCTCTTCTACTGAAAAACTTAGGTGCAGTAGTAGACCTTTGTGACACTGACACAGTGATGATTTGGCTATATTGTTGCTCCCCAGGGTTAAGACGGCTTCCTGGCCTGTTTCAGAAGAGCCTCCAGACCTCTGCTGCTCCATGCAGAACCACTGACCATGCTGTCTGAGGGACATATACGTCACTGTCTAAAGATGCTGAGACCCACCAGAAACAGAGCCAGGCAGCTTGGCAATTGCCTGGGTGGTGCAGCTGCCTCTGACCCTGCCATCCTGTTCTGTCCTTGACATGTGCTTTTTATGCCAAAGACCCAGGGAGGCTAAACAGGGAGAACACATTCAGAAATAGAGAAACTCATCACTTCGATAGCAATCCTATAACAATAGATTTCAGATAATCACTTGCTTAGAGAGGAGAATGAAGAGCAGAAGGAAACAAGATGGTGAAATTGGTCATATTTTAATATTCTAAGAGAATTAGCATCTGACACGAGCCCTGCAAACCAAGGAAGCCCTGGCCTAGACTAAAAGGGGTCTCCATCCTGTTATCACAAGTGCACCAGCAGGGAAAAGAGCAAAACACTACAAACATTCCCTGAGAGGGTCAAGAAGGTGACACCCCACTCTGACCCAGCCACAGACAGATGCTCTTGTCGCATAGCTGTGTGTAAGAAAGCACAAAGTGGAGAAAGAGGAGTGGTGGGGGAAGAGGGCCAGATTGTTTAATGCACTGTTGCTGAATTTCCACTTGGGGTACGTATGTGCTATAGACTTTCTGAGCATCACATCTCACTCAATAAAAGTGCATGCCAACAAGACATGCTTCTGCTTAAGTCTCTGCCCAGCCAGTGCATGGGATGGATGAAGCTTTCTCAGGCTTCCGGCTCTTATTAACTGAGCATCTTCTAAGGCTTCCGGCTCTTATTAACTGAGCATCTTCTAATTAAGTGATGTTTCTCAGCTTGAATTTCAGATAGGATAATTCAGAAAATATATTCTAGTTTTAGAAATAGCAATGTTTTTAAAAATAACTCCATGGATTATTCAAGAATGACTTCTTTTCTATTATTCTTGTTGTCTTCAAGAGTAAGAAGTAAACTCATTCCTGGAAAAGGAATAGATTTCCTCTCCTACGATGAGTTAGGAAAGTGGATGGAGCAGGGAAGTTCTTCGAGATCATCCTGTGGCTTAGAAGAAGAAAAGAGGAAGATGGAATGAGTTTGTATCCAGAGTGGCCTTCTGGGGAGTGTGGAAGGCCTGCCCTGAATTATGCCTGTAAAACAAGAGAGCTGGCTATCTTACCAAGGCATCATTTTAACAAGCAATGTACCTATTGGGGAGGCAAACATGAATCAGGTAAACAAATAAATTAAGAGGCTACAAATTGTTAATGCTTTGAACCAAGTAAATTGGGCACCGTGACAGGGAGGCACTCAGGTAGAGAAGGTCTGTCAGAGGAGGTGAGAGTTACGCTAGATCTAAAGACAGAAAGGAGCCAGCTACCTGAGGAGCTGGGAGGAAAGTGACAACAGTGACAGGGGCAACAGGCACAAAGCCCTGGTCCCATAAGAGTGTGACCTGATTAGGATCAGCCAGAAGACCATCCTGACTGAGTGTGGTGAGGGAGGACAGTGAGGTTGGGCATGAGGCCCTGGCAGTGGTATGGACTTAGGACATTCTAAGTATAGAGGGAAGCCATGAAACGGGTTGAAACAATGCAGGAACACATTCTAATTTATGTTTTTAAAAGATAATGAGTGGAAAATGTAGAAAGTGGACTGGAAATAAGTAAGTGTAGTAAGAACAGGGCGATCTATTCAGAGGGTATTGCACTGAGAGAAGATGGTGGCTAGATTAGAATGATGGCCACTAGTGTTCTGCCTCTTCTTTGTTCCTGTAGGTCGATTTGATTTTACAGCCAGTCTCAGAGCTCCGTAAGGGTAAAGAGCTTGATTTATTCTCCACAAGCTAAAGGAGTAGCCCTACTCCTTGCTACCCTTAACCTTGTATGACCCAACAAGAACACACTACTTCTTGGCTTGATCTTCAGGACAGCCTGGCACAGACTACTCTTTTTTTTTTTTTTTTTGAGACTGAGTCTCACTTTGTTACCCTCAGTAGAGTGCTGTGATATCACAGCTCACAGCAACCTCAAACTATTGGGCTTGAGAGATTCTCTTGCCTCAGCCTCCCAAGTAGCTGGCACAGACTACTCTTCTGCCCTCCTGTGCTACCACTGCCCTTTTAGGGGACACCACATTCTATTTCTTCTATCCCCTTCTTCCCCACACTGTGGTAAGAGCTTTCCCAGAGCTCTTCTACCTAGAATGTTCTTGCTAACTAGATTCCCTGATAAATATCAACTCTCCTGACTCCCTGAGGTAGTGGCAGTTACGTGCACCTCTGTGTTCCCTTGGACTTTGGATTTCTAGCAGCTAGTCACACTGTTATAAACTCTCTGCTTAAGTATCTATCTCCTTATCAGATCCCT
The DNA here is from genome assembly GCA_963574575.1 of Galagoides demidoff. NCBI lineage: Eukaryota > Metazoa > Chordata > Mammalia > Primates > Galagidae > Galagoides > Galagoides demidoff. Next base: position 8,437 of record CAUYQV010110028.1, read on the forward strand.
AGCTCCTAGTCAATTTGTGAATTCATTGAAAAATCTCAGCCCTTTTTAAAAAAGAATAGTAAAGTTGAGAATAGGTTTTTGAATCATGTTGTATTTGAAATCATGATATTACATGATTAATAAATTATATAAATTAATTGTATCATTGTGAACTTCTATTGTATTGCAAAACCTGAACTGTGGCCTAAAACAGAAAATAGGCTTGGTAGAATATAAATACATTCTCCTAATGCAGTGGTTCTCAACCTGTGGGTCACAACCCACAGGAACTGTATTAAAGGGTTGTGGCATTAGGAAGGTTGGGAACCACTGTCCTAATGAATGGCTGACTGAGAGAACTGGAAGATTTATCAATAGAAATTATCTAATCTGAAAACAAGAGAAAAAATGCTTTAAAAAAAATGAACAAGCTTTAGGGACATGTGGGACAATACCCAAATGTTGAATATGCAGTTTATTAGAGTCCCAGATGAAGAAGAGCAAAATAATGGGGCAGAAAATTTATTTGAAAAAATACTGGCTAAACAGTTTCCAAATTTATTAAAAGACATTAATTATAGATTCAAAAGCACAGTGAACCTCAAACAGGATAATTATGAATAAGACCTCATCTAAGCACATCATAATAAGACTGCTAAATACCAACAATAAAGAGAAAATCTTGCAAGTACCCAGAGAGAAATGACTCATTGCAAAGAGGAGGACAATAATTCTAATGACTATGGATGATCCACTGTGGTAAGGAAATGGTTAATGGACGTTTTCTGTTTCAAGATTTTTACACTTTATGTAAAGAAGTACAATGTTAACTATACTGTGAAAATCTAAAGATGTTTACTGTAATCATCAGATTAACCACTTAAAAAGTAATGCAAAGTGGTATAGCTAAAAATTAAAATAAATAAGTTGAAACAAAATCATAATATATATTCAAACAGTTCACAAAAGACAAGAAAGGAGAAACAAAGAAACTAAGAGCAGAGTGGACTACAAAAAAGAAATACAGTTATAATCATATTGATAATTACATGACATGTTAATGAACAAAATATTCCAATTAAAGGGCAAGATTACCATAATAGATGGTTCTTTAAAAAAGTAAGACCCAACTATACATTGACTAGAAGAGATAAACTTTAAAAATAAAGGATCAGTTAATGAGGAAGACTTCATAATCATAAATGTATATGTGCCCATCAGTAGAATCTCAAATATAGAGCAAAACTTGACGGAATAAAAGAAGAAATAAATTGTAGTAGGATATTTGAACATGCTCTTTCTTCAATTGATAAATCACAGGACAAAATTTCAGTAAAGTCATAAAGAATCTAAGCAATTTTATTAGCACCCTAACCTAACTAGTACAATTTGTAGAATACCATACCCAGTAACTGAAGGATATACATTTTTTCCAACTTCACATAGACACCAAGAAAGACTATATCCTGGGCAATAAAACAAGTCCTAAAATAAATCAAAGAATTTAAATAATACTAGCATATACCCTCAGATTAAAATGTAATTGAATTAAGGGTCAGTAAAAAATCTAGGAAAAAATCAAAATATTAGAACATAAAGCATACTTCTAAGTAATATGGGATGGAAGAAGAAATCACAAAGAAACTATAAAATATTTAAAACTTAAAGATAGTGAAAATGCAACCTAAGTCAGTGTTGAGAGAGAGATTCGTGCCTTTGAGTGCTTATATTAGAGAAGAGGTGAGGTCTAAAGTCAGTGACTTAAAATTCCAGCTAAAATCCAAAGTAAACCAAAGTAAGTAGAATAAAGAAAATAATAAATATAAAACCAGAAATCAAGAAAGTAATAGAGAAAATTAGAAAACTCTTAAGTTTCTTTTTAAAGAACCCACAAATTGATAAATTTTGTTAGACTTCTCAAGAAAAATGGAGGACACAAATTCCAAATATCAGGAATAAAAGAGGAGTTATTGGCAGAGATGTTATAGACATTAAAATGATAAAAAAGAGAACATAAGAATATTATAAATAATTTTATACCAATAATTTATACACAATAAAGTGGGCATAAAAATATAAATCATCAGCATGCACACAAGATGAAATAGAAAACCTGAATTCTAGGCCTGGGTAATTTCACTGGTAAATATAATGCAACATTTAAAGAAGAAATAATATCAGACTTACCCAAACTCAAAAATTAGAGGATGGTGTGGCAGGTGCCTATGGTCCCAGCTACCCAGGAGGCTGAGGCACGAGAATCGCCTGAGCCTAGGAGCTGGAGGTTGCTGTAAGCTGTGATGCCATAGCACTCTACCAAGGGTAACAAAGTGAGACTCTGTCTCTTAAAAAAAAAAATTAGAGGACGGGATATACTTTATAATTTGGTTTATGGTACCAACAAAACTCTAATACCAAAACATGACAGAGACATTATAAAAAAGAAACATTATAGGCCAATATCCATCATGACCTACATAGGAAAATCCATAAAAAGTATTGGCAGATTAAATCCAACAATATGCAAAAAAGAATAAAACCTCATGACCAAGGAAGGCTTATTCCAGAAATGCAAGGGTGGTTTAATACTAAAAAGTCAATCAACATAATTCATTACATTAACAGAATAAAGGGGGAACAAAACTATACAATCATTTCAATAGATGCAAAAAAAGTATTTGAAAACATTTAATATGCATCAATTAAAAAAATTCTCAGTACTATAGCAAAAAAAAAAAACTTCCTCAATATGATGATTAAATATTGACACTTTCTATGCAAGTTGGAAACAAGAAAGAATGCCCATATCTGACCACTTCTATACAACATTGTATTGATGGTTCTAGCCATTGGACCAAAGCAAAATAAAGAAGTAAAGCTTTCAAAATCAGAGAGACAAGTATTCATTGATGATAATTTTTTATGTAGGAAATTCTAAGGAATCTACAAAACTACTATAGAACTAATAAATGAAAAAAAAAAGAACTAATAAATGAATTTAGCAAGATCCCCTGTTACAAGGTAAGTATACAAAAGTCAATTTTATAATTTATCAACTTGCAGCAAAAAACTAGAGAGTGAAATTGAAAAAAGTTAATTTATAAGAATGACAAAATACTTAGGAGTAGATTTAACAAAAAATGTGCAAGATATATACACTGAAAATGATAGAATGTTGATAAGATAAATTAAAGAAAATAAATATATGGAGAAATATATTGTGTTCATCATGAATTGTAAGATTTCATTTTGTCAAGATGTTGGCTTTCCCCAAATTTATTTGTAATTCAACATATAATGTCAGTGGGTTTTCTTTGTAGCAATTAATGTAAATTACTAAATTTATATAGAAATAGAAATGAACTAGGATTGGCAATGTATTTTTTATAAAGAAAAACAAAGGTGGTAGCTATCTATTAGGTTGTTAAATCTGAATTTCCAATTTCAAATCCAGTGTTGATTATGTCTCAAACAAGAAGCAGTAGAATCAAAGTATGAACCTAAACTATTGACACAGTAGCTTGTTTATACCAGCAGCAAAGAAGCCTGAAGAGCAAGTGATGATTATATCATGAAAGGCCATTTTCCACAGCTTGTTGAGAATCAGATATTTTTTCCTTACAAGAAGTGTTTCAAAGCCTGGAGGAAGCAGTAGTCAGTTGGTACAAGATCTGGTAAATATGGTAGATGACAGAGAGTTTCTAAGTCCAACTTCTATAGTTTGAGCAGCACTGTTTATGCAACAGTGTTGTTTTGTAAGAGGATTGGCCTATCCTTATTGACTAGTCCTGGCTGGTTAATCTCAGGCATTCTTATCATTGAATCCAGTTGGTAGCAGTAGACTTAAACTGTAAATCAGCTGACCTGATTTCACGAAGCTGTAGTAGATAATACCAGTGCTGGACCACCAAACAGACACCATTAGCTTTTTCTGATGAATATTTGCTTCTAAACTATGGTTCAGCACCACTGCTTTATTCAACCATTGTGCCTGTGATTATCAGAAAGAATCCATTTTTCATCAGATGTGACAATATGGTGTAGAAATGGTTCACCTTCATGTCATGACAGCATATAAAGACAAGCTTCAAGACAATTTCTCTTCTGACGCTCATTTAATTCATGTGGAAGCCATCTATCCAGCTTCTTTATCTTGCTGATTTGTTTCAAATGGTCCAATATTTTGGAATAGTAAAATCAAACCTTGCTAATTCATGCATAGGTTGAGATGGACTCATTTCCACTACAGTTTTCAGCTTGTCATTATCCACCCTGTTCTCAGATTGTACAGTTGCCTCATTTTCAAGATTAAAATCACCAGAATGGAACTTCTCAAACCATCAACATAGTGTGCATTTGTCAGCTATATCTTTCCCAAAAACTTTGTTGATATTTTATGCGGCATTGGTCCCATGACAGAATTCATATTAAAAAATAACACGAATTTTTTACTTATCTGTGCTTTCACAAAAATTTCTCTAATATAAAAATTTGAAAGATAATCACAAGCTGAACATGCATTTCAAAGAATGAGCATGTGTTAATATACTCACAATAATAAAAAAAAGTGTCAAAGTGAAATGACAGAGATATCAACTGTCAAACTTAGTACTTAAGGAAATCAGTATTTCATACTCAGTAACCTAATACCACGCACCTTTAAATCAAGAAAATGTAGTATTGCCCAAAGGACAGATGTTTAGATTAACACAACAGAGTAGAGGGTCCAGAAATAGACTCACAAATATACTGTTGTTTGATTTTCAACGAAGGTTCAGGGGCAAATCAGTGCAGACAGCATGGGCTTTCCAATAAAGGTACTAGAACAATTATACAGTCATATGCTGAGAGAGAGAGAGAGAGAGGCAAAAGAAGGAAAGAAGGAAGCAGAAAAATAGAGAGGAAAGCCCCCCTACCCACCTTATCTTATAGCATATTCAAAACTGAAAATAGACCTAAATATAAATATAAAACCTTAGACCTTAGACCTATACAATGTCCAGAAGGAAGCATAGGAGAAAAATTTGTGACCTTGTGCTATGGTTTCAATGTTTGTCACCTCTAAAACTCATGTTGAAATTTAATTGACAGTGCAATGGTTTTAGTAGGTGGCACCTTTAAGAGGTGATTAGGCTGCAAGGGCTCTTCCCTCATGGGTGTGTTTAATGCCTTTTAAAAAGGGCTTTCAGGAGTGGGTTCTCTTTCCTTGCTTTTCTGATCTCATCTGATCAAAACACAATTAAGGAAGCAGAGATCATGCCTTTACCAGGCACCAAACTTGCTGCTTCCTTGATCTTGAACTTCTCAGCCTTCAGACTATGAGAAATAAATTTTTGTTCTCTATAAATTACCCAGTATCAGGTATTCTATTACAGCAGCACAAGTGAACTAAGATACCTAAGGTAAGATTTCTTAGATACAACACCAAAAGCACAATCTATAAAGGAGAAAAAAAGATAAATTGAACTGCATCCAAATTAGGCAGGAAGTATAGTGTCACTTTATTAATAGCTTGAAAATTGAGGCTTACCCCAAGGTTACACGGACAGAAAATGGCAAAGCCTGGAAATGAATTCAGGGCTGTCTAACTCTAGAATCTATAGTTTCATGCACTGTATTTTAAAACAACTCCATTTGTAAGATACAGTGCAGGGAGCTTAGATTTCAACAGCATAGCTGTCCCTTCAGGCTAATTAGCTAAGAACTGCCCACTTACTCCCCATCCTAATCCTCCTCCTAGACCTGGAGGAGGCCTGAGTGCTGGAGCTTTTAGCAACACTGAATGAGCTTTCAACAAACCCAGCGATGCTTCATCACCAAAGAAAAATGTTATGACAGAGGTTAGGACTGGGCTGTCTTCCCTGAAGATTTGCTAGCTCAATCTTGACGACTTGTTATTGCTGAAAACAAGGGCTGTCCATGTGACTGGTGTCACCCTGGGGGCCGTGCCACGGTGAATGTAGTTAGGCAAGAGCTCACCCCTCAACTAGAGCTCGTGAAGGGAGGGATGGGGTGAAATCCCACAGCATGGGTCCTTTCTCACTCTACCTGCCTGTTGTTGTTTTTTTCTTTCCTACAGTGTCTAGCTCAGGACTAGGCACATAGTAAGTAGGTTTCAATAAAGACTCATTACTCGAGAGATGGCTTGAAAATAGTGGTATTCACATTAGGAGTTTGTTCGCAGTTCCAAACGCCAGACCATAGACTATTTGATTATTTTCTCTGTGTTCTATAGAGCAGCACATATGAATCTCTTTAAAATGCAGACTCTGCTTCAGTAGGTCTGGGGTGGGAGCTGAGATTCCACATTACTAACAAGCTTTCAAGTAACAATGATGCTATCCATAGACCACACCAGGACTAGCAAGGCTAGACAACATAAACTCGCAGAAGCACTTTCTCTCTTACCTTCAACCAAGAGAGAGTTCAATAAAAACAATGTTTTTAGACAATTTTCCTCCTGGGAGGAAAAGCTTGATTAGTTCATTTCAATTTCCTTTATACATTCTATCTTAAATAGAGCAATTAAAGGGACTAGGGTCCAAGATGGTTGACTAGAGACATCTGGCACTTGTTCCCTCAACAAAGAACCAAAATAGCAAGTAGATGATCACACTTTGAACAAACCAACTAGGAAAGAACACTGGGATTTAGCAGCAAAGTGGTAGGAAGTACCTGTGGCACAGAAGGAGAGGGACTCAGGCACCCAGCCTGGCTGGGATCAGTTGGAAGCCCCGAGTGGATTCCAGTACTAGGAAAGGGTAAGTGAGAGATTCCCAGTGGTCTATGTTCCCACTGTGGACTCCTGCAGTCCTAGCCATGGGAGGACCCCCTGACTCCTGTGGGCCCTGAGACTAGTATAGAGAGCTACTTGGGGGTCTGTGTGATGACACAGCTCCAGAGAGGGAGCTTACACTGGGTCCCACACACCCCTGAGACACAGCAGCAGCAGCACAGCACCATTTTGAGAGCCTAGCCCATACCAGGTTGCAATCTGCCCTGTAGTACAATAGCCCTTGCATCTCCACATCCCTAAAGTCACATTGACATTCCTCCATATCCACCTAGAGGACTGCATCTGTATGATACCAGATGGACCCAGCCATATGACAGAGTCCTTAATGTCCCCAAACACACAGTCTCCTGAACTCTGGGGAATGGGTGGTATAGTGCACTGGGAAGACTCCTGTAGGACAAGGGAAGCTTAAGCCACATTCCCTAGAGCCTGAGAGCTGCTTGCCTGGAGCCTCTGCCTCTGATAGCAACCCTTGAACCTTAGCTCTGCATTGAAGATAGGCTCTCCATGGCCACCACTGCTATTGCTGCCATAATCCAAGCACATTGATCAGGGGAATGGAGATTGCTTGACCCTGTCCACCACAGGTTGCACCCATGTAGGCTTAAGGTCAGACCCACATGCTACTCAAGGTCCTGGGGTTTGCCCTGCCCCATCCACCAATGCTAGGATTCACACACTCCTCCCAGGGATCTGAGCATGGGCCCACTTAGCCTGCCACAACTACCCCTACTGGCACATACCTCCACATGCTACCTGGGGCCCTATAGACTGACTTCTCAGCCCATCTCTGCCACTGCTAACACCAGTACATTTCACCTGGAAATTTGAGAATCCTTCTGCCACCATACTATAATTTCTCACACTATGCATGTTGCACTGGGGCCTGAAGACCTACTTACCTGCCTGGACCCCCACTTCCCCTGCTGACACCTGAGCAAGTCACCTGGAAGCCCAAGAATCAGCCTGCCTGGTCCCCTTAACACTGGCACCAATGTATACCACCTAGAGGCCCAAGGAAAGGCATGCTTGGCCTGCTGCCACCACTGAGGGCTAAGAACCGACCCATCTGATGCCTCTATCTCCAGCAAGGCCTCAACACAGCCTCCCCTAACAACTGTAGTCTAAGCCACAATCAAGAAATCATGGATCCCACAGCCATTATTTATAGCTGAAGAAATCTATAGAGAGTACACTATTGTACATACCCAGAATCAAAGTTAGCGTGCTCTACCCAACCAATACCATAGACATATCTACAAGATAAAGTCTTTCCTACTGAAAGCTAATCCAAACAAATTGGAAGACGCAACTGTTACAGCAGATGCACAGATATCAACGTAAAGACACAAAACATGAAAAAGCAAGGAAATGTGACACCTCTAGAGGAACACAATAATTCTCCAGCAATAGATTAAAATGAAAAAGAAATTTATGAAATGCCTAGAAAACAATTCAAAATAATGATGTTAAAGAAGCTCAGTGAAATATAGGAGAACACAGGTGAATAATATAAATAAAGCAGAAAAAGAATTTAGTATATGAGTGAGAAATTTACCAAAGAGATAATAACATTAAAAAGAACCAACCATAAATTCTGTAACTGAAAAAGTCAATGAGTGGAATAAAAATATAATCAAGAACTTTAACAAAGACTAGGTAAAGCAGAAGAAAAAAAATAAGTACAGAAAGGAAAGTAGAAAGTCTATACAATATATGAGACACTGTAAAGTGACCAAATATTCAAATTTGGGGTGTTCCAGAAGGCAAAGAGAAAGGCAAAGACAAAGCCCTATTTAACAAAATAATAATGAAAACTTCCCCAGCCCATAAAGAAATTTAGACATCCAAATTCAGGAAGCTCAGAGAACCTCTAATAAATACTACCCCCAAAGGTCTTTTCCTAGGTACATTAAGTCAGGCTGTCAAAATTCAAAGACAAAGAGAGAATTCTAAAAACAGGAAGAGAAAAGCATCTAGTTACATATAAGGAAATCTTTATCAGATTAACAGTGTTTTTTCAGCACAGACCTTATAGGAAGGAGATAATGTGGTGATATATTAAAAATGCTGAAAGAAAAAAATGTCATACAAGAATACTACGCTCAGCAAAATCTTCCTTCAAAGATGAAGGAGAAACAAAGGCTTTCTCAGATAAGCAGAAACTTAGGGAATTTATCACTACGAGACTGTTCTTACAAGATATAGGTAAGGGAGTTTTACACTTGTGAGTGAAAGAACAATACTTACCATCATGAAAATACATAAAAGAAAAAAACTTAATGGTAGAGCAAATACACAGAGAAGAGAAGGATCAAATGTTACCACTACAGAAAACCATCAAACCACAATGATAAACAATAAGAGAGAAAGAAAGGAACAAAGGATATTCAAAATGTTTAGAAAACAATTAGCCAATAGACAGGAATAAGTTTTCACAAACCAATAATAACCTTGAGTATAAAAGGATCATATTTTCCACGTAAAAAAATCCAGTCTGACTGAATGAATAAAAAATAAGTGACCCAACTCTATGATGTCTACAAGAAACTCACTTTACTTGTAAAAACACATAGATTGAAGGTGAAGGGATCTAAAACATTCCATACAAATAAAAAAACAAAATGAAGCAAGACTATCTAAGCTTGTATCACATAAAATAGACTATATATCAAAAACAGTAAAGAAAGACAAAGGAGGGTATTATACAATGAGAAAGAGATCAGTTCAGCAAAAGGATACAATGATTTTAAATACGAGAACTGTTCAGAAAGTATTCAGCCATGTACTATGAAAAATAGTATTAACAATGGCTAGATACTTTCCAGATTGACCCTCATATATATGCACTCAACACTGGGGCACCCAGATATACAAAGCAACTATTATTAGATTTTAAGGAAGAGATAGACTCCAATACAATAATAGTTGGGAACTTCAATACTTCTCAGCATTATACAAATCACCTAGACAGAAAGTCAATCAAAAAATATGGGATTAAATATTCACTACAGACCAGATATCCACAGAACGTTTCATCCAATGTCTATAGAATACCCTTTCTTTTCATCAGCACATGGAACATTCTCCAGAATAAACTATATGTTAGGCTACAAAACAGTTCTCAACAAATTTTTAAAAGTCAAAATTATAACAAGTATATAAAAAAATTATAACAAGTATCTACTCAGACCACAATGGAATAAAACTAGAAATTGATAACAAGAGAAACTACAAAAATTGTCCAAATGCAGGAAAATTAAACAATATGCTCCTGAACAATCACTGAGTCAAGGAAGAAATTAAGAAGGAAATCAAGAAATTTCTTGAAACAAATGAAAAAGGAAACACAGCATTCCAAAGCCTATGAGATACAGCAAAAAGACTAGAAATAGAAAAGTTTATAGCAAGAATGCTACATTAAAAAAGTAGAAAGATTTCAAATAAACAATCTAGCGTTGCACCTCAAGAAACTAGAAAAGCAAGAATAAACCAAACCCAAAATTAGTAAATGGAAAATTGATTTTTTGATAAGATAAGCAAGATTGATAAACTGCTTGCAAGGCTAACCAAGACAAAAAAAAAAAGACCCAAATAAAATCAGAAATGGAAAAGGAGACATTACACATGATATCACAGAAATATAAAAGATCATTAGAGGTTATTATGAACAACTATATGCTAACAAAGTGAAAAACCTAGAGGGAAAGGATAAATTCCTGGCCACATCTTAAGATATTAATAACAAGTAATGAAATTGAATTAGTAATAAAAGTCTCCCACAAAGAAAAGTCCAGAAGCAGATGGCTTCCCTGTCAAATTCCAACAATCTTATAAAGGACTAACATCATTTCTTCTCAAACTGTTCCAAAAACTTGAAGAGGAGGGAATTCTTCCTAACTCATTCTACAAGACCAGAATTCCCCTGATACCAAACATAGTCAAAGACAAAACAATAACAAAAAAGAAAACTACAGAACTACAGACCAGTATCTCTGATGAACATAATTATAAAAATCTTCAACAAAATACTAGTAAATTAAATCCAACAGCACATCAAAAGATAATAGACCATGATCAAATGGAATTTATTCCAGGAATGTAAAACTGGTTCAACATATGTAAATCAATAAACATGATAAGCACAACAACAGAATGAAGCACGAAAACATGTGATCATCTTTATAGACACAGAAAAAGCATTTGATAAAATTCAACATCCCTTCATGATAAAAACTCTGAACAAACTAGGCATAAAAGGAACATAATTCAACATAATAAAAACCATACATAACAAACCCACAGGCAACATCCCACTGAATAGCCAAAAGCTGAAAGCCTTCCTCTAAAAATGGGAACAAGGATGCCCACTTTCATCACTCATATTCAGTACAATACTGGAAGTCTTGGGCAGCACAATTAGGCAAGAGAAAGAAATTAGAACAGAGAAAGTCAAATTGTCCCTCCAAAGAGGCACAATAGTTGACTATGACATGAACTTATATAATATTTAGAAAAACCAAAGGACTTCAATAAAAAAAATGATAAATTCAATAGCATTGCAAGACACAGAAACAACACACAAAAATCAGTAGCATTTCTATATGTTAATAATAAGCTAGCTGAAAAATAAATCAAGAGTATCATTTACAATAGCTACAAAAAAAAATACCTAGGAATAAATTTATCCAAAGAGGTGAGAGATCTCTACAAGGAATACTACACATTGATGAAGGAAATTGAAGACGCTACAAACAAATGGATATATATCCCAGGTTCATGAATTGGGAAAATTAATAACAAAATGATCATACTACCCAAAGCAATCTAATGACTCAGTGCAATCCCTATCAATATATCAAGAACATTTTTCACAGGGATAGAAAAAAAAATAATACCAATTTCATACAGAACCAAAAAAGAACTCAAATAGCAAAAACAATCCTGAAACAAAAGAATAAAATTGGAGGCATCACATTACCTGACTTCAAAATACATTATAAGATATAGTAACCCAAACAGCATAGTGTGGTACAAAAACAGACCAATGGAGCAGAACAGAAAATCCAGAAATTATTTATATATTTATACTAACTCATTTTTGACAAAGGCACCAAGAACATACTGAACATTGGAGAAAAAAATACCCTCTTCATAAATGGTGTTGGGAAAACTGGGTATTCATATGAAGAAAAAAGAAAATAGACCCCTGTCTCCTACTATATATGCAAACAAAATCAACTCAAAATGGATTAAAGGCTTAAATGTAAGACTTGAAACTATAAAAATAGTAGAAGAAAAGATAGGAGAAACACTTCAGGACATTGCTACAGACAAGGATTTTATGGCTAAGACTTCAAAGCATAGGCAACAAAAACAAAAATGGACAATAGGGCCATATTAAACTAAAAAGCTTCTGCATAGCTAAGCAAATAATCAACAAAATGAAGAGATAACCTATGGAATATTAGAAATTATTTCCAAACTATTCATCCAGTAAGGGACTAACACACAGAATATGGAAGAAGGAAAAAAAACAAATAATCCCATTAAAAAGTGGCAAAGGATTTGAATAGACATTTCTCAAAAGAAGGCATACTAATGACCAGCAGGTATATAAAAAAGGCTCAACATTACAAATCATCAGAGAAACTCACATCAAAACCACAGAGAGATATCATTTTACCCTGATCAGAATGATTATCAAAAAGACATAAAATAACAAATGCTGGTGAGGATGCAGAGAAAAGAGAACTCTTATACACTGGCTATGGGAATGCACACACCTTATGGAAAACAGTATGAAGATTGCTTAAAACAACTAAAAATAGATGTACCATATTATCCAGCCGTCCAACCCCTGAGCATTTACTCAAACAAAAGGAAGTCAGTACAACAAAAGAGTATCTGCATCCCCATGTTTATTGCAGCACTATCCACAAAAGCAAAGATATGGAATCAACTGAAGTGTCCATCAATGGATGGATGGATAAAGAAAATATAGTAGATATACACGGTGGAATACTATTCAGCCACAAAAAGGTGAAATCCTGTCATTTGCAATAACATGGATAGAACTGCAGGTCATTATGTCAAGTGAAATTAGCCAGGCACATATGTCCTCACACATATATGGGAGCTAAAAAGGCAGATCTCATGGAGGTAGAGAATAGAATGATAGTTATCAAAGGCTACGAAGAGGGGTGGGCAGGGGGAATTAAGGGAATTGGATTAATAGGTACAAACATGCAGTTAAAGGCTGGGTGCGGTGGCTCACGTCTATAATCCCTGCACTGTAGGAGGTTGAGGCAGGTGGATTGGCTGAGCTCAGGAGTTCAAGACCAGCCTGAGCTAGAGTGAGACCACATGTCTAAAACTAGCTGAGCATTGTGGCAGGTGCCTATAGTCCCAGCTACTTGGATCGCTTAAGCCCAAGAGTTTGAGGTTGCTATGAGCTATGATGC
>CAUYQV010110030.1:0-11871 GCA_963574575.1 Galagoides demidoff
ACAGGCGCCCGCCACAACGCCTGGCCATTTTTTGGTTGCAGCCATCATTGTTGTTTGGCGGGCCCGGGCTGGGGATTCGAACCCGCCACCTTAGGTGTACGTGGCTGGCGCCTTAGCCAATTGAGCCACAGGCACCGAGCCAATCTGAAATGTCTTGATTTCGAATCAAATGTTTATTAGATCTCAAAGCAGTGTTGTGTGAATACTCCTAGTATTCTACCCTCTTGCATTGTCTTGCAAGAGGAATGGCCTGTCTCTGTTGACCAGTCTTAGCTGCTTAATCAAAAGCTTCCTTGTCATGTTGTCCAATGGTTGTAATTGGTTGTGACAGCAAAGAAAGACAAGCTTCCAGATGATTTCTCTTCTGATGCTTATTTAATTTATGCAGAACCCATCTATCCAATTTGACTATTTATTTCAGATAGTCCAGTGTTGTTGGACTGGACATTTCTATTAAAATGGAAAAATTAGCCAGGCGTGGTGGTAGTTACCTGTAGTCCCAGGAGGCTGAGGCAAGAGGCTAACTTAAGTGTAGGCATTGAAGTTGCTGTGAGCTTGATGCGCCCCAGCACTCTACCCAGGGTGACAGAGTGAGACATTGTCTCAGAACAAAGACAAACAAACAAACAAAAAAACCTAATAGAAAGAACGCTTGTAAATCAACAAGGTAAATTGGTTTTGCAATGGGCAGAGGATTTAATGATTAGACTTTTTTTTTTTTTTTTTTTGAGACAGAGCCTCAAGCTGTCACCCTGGGTGGAGTGCTGTGGCATCACAGCTCATAGCAACCTCCAACTCCTGGGCTCAAGTGATTCTCCTGCCTCCACCTCCCAAGTAGCTGCGACTACAGGCACCCACTACAATGCCCAGCTATTTTGGGGGGTGGGGGGCTTGCAGCTGTTATTGTTTGGCTGGCATGGCTGGATTCGAACCCACCAGCTTGGGTGTATGTGGCTGGTGCTTTAGCCATTTGAGCCACAGGCGCCAAGCTGACATTTTCTTGATAATTAAAAAAATGCAGTCAAAAAGATACTATTTCACACCCAGTAGAATGACTATAATTAAAAAGTTGGTACTGAGTTTTGTTGAGGATGTAGATAAATCGGAACCTTTGCACATTGCCAGTAGGAATGTGAAATCGTACAGTTGAAACACAATTTGACACTTTCTTAACAGTTAGATGTTAATTACCATATGACCTAGCAATCCTACTCCCAGTATTCTACCCAAGAAAAATGAAAACAATGGAATGTCTATACAAAGACTTGTATACAAATGCTCAGAGCAACAGTTATAGCCAAAAAAGTGGAAATAACCCAAATGTCCATCAGCTGCCAAATAGATAAACAAAATGTGGTACGTCCATAGAATAGAATGTAGTTTAGCAATTACGGTTAATCCTTGAACAATCCAAGGGTTAGGGGTACTGACCCCTGCATAGTTGAAAATCCATGTATAACTTCTGACTCCTCCAAAACTTAACTTTAATAGCCTACTGTTAACCAGAAGCCTTACTGGTGAGTCAAAAGTAGTTCATCAACTGTTTATGTTACCAGTATTTTGTACGTTATATTGTTATGTACTATATTTTTAAAGTACATTATAGAAAAGAAAATGTTATTAAGAAAATCATAAGGAGGCTCGGCTCCTGTAGCACAGTGGTTACAGCGTAAACCACATGCAGTGAGGCTGGCAGGTTCTGCAACAAGAAAACAGCTGGGCGTTGTGGCAGGTGCCTATAGTCCCAGCTACTTGGGAGGCTGAGGCAAGAGAACCACTTAAGCCCAAGAGTTTGAGGTTGCTGTGAGCTGTGACACTATGGCACCACTCTACTCAGGGCAACATAGTGAAACTGTCTCAAAAAAAAAAAAGAAAAGAAAATCATAAGGAAGAGAAAAAATATTTATTCCTTAAGTTGAGTGGATCATTATAAAGGTTTTCATCCTTGTCATCTTCATATTGATTGGGCTGAAGAAGAGGCGGGGTTGGTCTCACTGTCTCAGGGTGCCAGAGATGGAAGAAAATCTCCACATAAGTTGAAACCATGTTGTTGAAGGATGAACTGTAAATGGAACTAACTACTGATAAATGGATAAACCTCAAAAGTGTTGTGCTAAATAAAGAACCCAGACACAAAAGACTGCTGTCATATGATTCCATTGTTACGAAATGTCTAGGAAAGTGACATTTACAGAGACATCAGGGTAGTGGCTGTGTGGGGTGGTGCTGAGTGTGATGATTAACTGCACATGGACATAAGGAACTACGCATGGTGGTGCATACTTACAGTCCCAGAAGGGACTCAAGAAGGTGATGCAGGTAGACCACTTGAGCCTAGAAGTTTCAGTCCTGCCTGGGCAACATAATAAGATCTAAAAAACAAAAATGTGTTTTAAAAATATGGGCATGAGGGAACTTTCTGGGTGATGAAAATGGTCTAAAACTGGATGTGGTGATTGTTGCCCATCCCTATAATTTGACTCAAATCAATGAATTGTACACTTTAAAAGGGTCAGTTTAGTGGCATGTAAATTATACCTCATTAAATCTCTTTTTTTAAAGTATAATGCAAACCAGAGTTTAAAGGCAACATTAAAAATAAGACTTTTTTTTTCAGTTTTGACAGGGGCTGGGTTTGAACCTGCCACCTCTGGTATATGGGGCAGGCGCCCTCCTCCTTTCAGCCGCAGGCGCTGCCAAAATAAGATTCTTAAACTGAAACAGTTTTGAGTTTTATGCCCTTAAGTATTCTTTCTTGGAGAGAAATAGTAAGTATTCATGAGGCATTCTCTTGTTTGTTTTGTAAGATTAACTATGAAGATATGCCCTAAATATAGATATTATCTATTCTAGAGTTAGAAATCTAAACCAGACCGATCTAGATTGATATGTTTTATTTAATCCAAAAAGCAGTATAACTATTTAAATGAAAAACATGGATGTGTTGTTAACAAAAGCAAGGTTGGGCACTGTGGCTATAATCTTAGCACTTTGGGAGGCCAGGAATTCAAGACTAGCCTGGGCAACGCAGTAAGACCCTGTCTCTACAAAAATTTCAAAAGTTAGCCAGATGTGGTAGCATGTGCATATATAGTCTCGGCTACTTGGGAGGCTGAAGCAGAAGGATCACTTAAGCCCAAGAGTTTGAGGCCACGTAAGCTATGGTTGCTCCACTAAACTCCAGCCTGGGTGATAAAACAAGACTGTCTCATTTTTTTAAAAAAAGGACCTCATCTTCCAAGCAGAATTATGCCTAAGGCAATGACTATTATTTAGTAATGTCATGAGGATTTTGAAAAAAGAGAGGGATGGTTCTCTGGACCAGTAGGGTTGATGCTGCCTGAGTGCTCCTCTGCCCCATCCCTGTCCTAGGGTATAGAATCTTACACCCACAGCAACAACAAAACCAGGCAGCTGACCAGCCCCCCAAACAAGGACAACTGTCTTAAGCAACTGAGAGGATGTTCCTATCTTCTTTCTGCTATCTAGTTGGGACTTGCAAAACCCAGCAGGAATCATTGAGTGGGATTCAAGGGAGAATCCAAGTTCTTGGAGAGAACTTGGGGTGGCAAAACAAAACTTACAGGGTATGGTCCCCACAGGTGAAGTGAGGAAGAGTGAAGCAGGAGGGCCCTGGCGGATGGACTCTTGGAATACATGATTCCTAATGATGTCTGTGTTCAGGGCCAGGGAGATAGCGGTCTTGGAAAGGTCTCATTTTAGCCTAGGGAGCTATGCTCACTGAAAGCTTGCTAACCCATCTCTGAATTGGGATGGGAAGTATAGGTCAAACAGCACAGAGCAGCACACATCCTGGGGGCCGCCTCTGTCTCCAGAACTACATTCCTCTTCTGACTTTCCTGTGCTGTCGTCCCCTGTCCTTAGGTTTCTGCTTGCATTGTGAAAATTGTGATGCACTGACAATTGTTGCTTTGCTGATCAGTGCTCTCCTTCCTAATGACTGATCCCTTTCACTCTGTAAGGCAGGGCTAGCCACAGAGGTTGGAGGACCCTGCATCAGAATCACTTGGGGTGCTTAGAAAGATGGTGATTCCAAGATACTCCTCCATCCAACTTACTACTCAAAATCTCAAGGGATAGACCCAGAGTCTTAGGTTTTAGCTCTCTCTTGCTCACATGGCAATTCTGCCTTCCCTTCATTTTAGTATGGAAACATTGTATTAGGGACTTTCTGTGCTGCACATTTTAATATGAACTAATATAACTGGTAAGTCAAAAATAGATCTGGAGGCTCCACACCGTTAGATCAGTGGTTAGGGTGCCAGCCACATACACTGGGGCTGGCAGGTTCAGACCCGGCCTGGGCCTGCTAAACAACAATGACAGCTACAAAACAACAGCAACAAAAATAGCCAGGCATTGTGGCAGGTGCCTGTAGTCTCAGCTACTTCAGAGGCTGAGGCAAAAGAATCACTTAAGCCCAAGAGTTTGAGGTTGCTGTGAGCTGTGACACCATAGCACTCTACTGAGGAGGACATAGTGAGACTCTGTCTAGGAAAAAAAAAAAACAGACCTGGATCACTGCCCTTTCTGAGTTTACAATCCAAGACCCCTGCTGTCCTCAGAGTCCTATTTGTACCTCTCTGATAGTATTGTCCTTTTCTTATCTATGTTGCCATTGTTTGCATACTTGACTGGCAGTAAGGAAAGATCTACAAGTTACATTAAGGTTTGTGTCTTATCTTCAATCTTTGCAGCAATCAGCAAAATGCCTTGAACAAAATAAATGTGTTGCCTGGAATTGATTTCATTAAGATTAATCTTGTTATTAAGCTTTGTTTCCATTATACTTAATAACTAATTTTATAATTCCACATTGTTAAGTACTTTGTTTTCTTGCCTTGTCAGTAGTATTTTAAGACCCTGGTTATGAGTGTTCTAAGTAGTGTGCCCTTCGCCTGGTGACTGAAGGACATTTTTCCCAGTGCAGTGGCTGTGACATCATTGACGGGAAGGACTGCTCAATTTGTGGTTTTACTTGTGTTACCTCTAGTTAGCAGAATGAATCTTTGTGTTGTAGTTAGCGGATATGTGGTAGTATATAGGGGAAGTTATGGGCTCTTGACAGTTTAAAATAATGCATATTTGTCTGAAAATTAAGGATCTATTTTTCTGGTTTTAAAAAATGTATATAAACTTTACTGTTTGTTATTGTTTAACAGTCTTAAGTTGTGTCAAATCACTAATTAAAAATCTCTCTATAGTTTTATCTGAATGTCTGTAAGAATATGTTACAATGAAGATAAAGGGATTCAGGTAAACATGTAACCAAACAATGTTACTTTTAAAATCTTTTTATCAATCAGCAATATTAAGTACTACTTATTGGGTTTTTTGTCTGGTTAAACAAAATTGTTGCATGATTATTCACTTTTTTCCATCATATTCTCTTATTTAGCTCTATATTATCTAGCAATGAACAGAAAAGTCTGCTTTGTAAAATTTAGAAAATTCACTGTGAGTATAAAAAATACTTTATAAAAATAAAAATCACAAACACACTGCAAAATATTTTTAAATATCAATAATTTGGGCTACTTTATGTTAATCTGTTATCTTTATTCTAAAAGCCCATCAGGAAAATGAACATTCATTTTTTTTTTTAAAACAATCTCATTTAGTCACCCTGAGTAGAGCACCATGACATCATCATAGCTCACAGCAACCTTAAATGCTTGGGCTCAAGAGCTCCTCTTGCCTCAGCCTACCAAGTAGCTGGGCATATAAATAGGCACCCACCACAATGCCCAGCTAGTTTTTCTATTTTTCTTTGTGAAAAGGTTTCACTCTTGCTCAGGCTGGTCTCAAAATCCTGAGCTTAGGTAATCCCACCTGCCTTGGCCTTCCAGAGTGCTGGGATTACAGGTATAAGCCACTGCACCCAGCCAAGAAAATGAATAATATATTAGACATACTATTGTTTTACCATTTCAAGTTTTTTAGCTTCTATTTCAATATGGATTTAATGACCTCAGAAAAGGTGAAGCCTATAGTTTAAATGTATTGCTGTGGCAAGAAGGATGAGTTTAAATTATGTGCATATGTTTGCCTGAGTTTCCATGTTTCTCCTGTATCATCCATATGGTTCATAAATTTTTCTTTTTTTTTTTTTTAGAGACAGAGTCTCACTTTATCACCCTGCGTAGATAGAGTGCCATGGCATCACAGCTCATAACAACCTCCAACTCCTGGGCTTAGGTGATTCTCTTGCATCAGCCTCCCAAGTCGCTGGGACTACAGGGCCTGCCACAACGCCTGGCTATTTTTTGTTGCAGTTGGGCCAGGGCTGGGTTCAAACCCGCCACCCTCAGTATATGGGCCTGGCACCCTACTCACTGAGCCATTGGCGCTGCCCTGGTTCATAAATTTTGAAAAAGGAATTCATGATTATCAAAAAAAATCCAAAACTGAAACACTTAAGCAGTAGCTTTTTAAAAATATAAATAACTTTTAAGAAATAAATGTAGTAGTTCTGTTTAAAAGCTTTTTTCTATAAGCTCTTAAGTTTTCTTTTTTCTTTTATCTTTTTTCTTTAAATCTGAAGTAGAACTAGTGAGCCCTTCCAGATACTTGAGAAAGTTTTTCTACTATCCTAACATAGGCTTACTTAGCCATTTCAGACTCTGCATCCTGAGCAGGTTGTTTGAATTCATCACTTGATTTTACCTTTTTGTCTTTTCTGTACATATCTTTCCTTATTGGCAGCAGAAGTAGAGGATGCAAAATAACAAAGGATCTGCGTAGATTTAGAATGTTGGTTTTAGAAGTCAGTGTCACAGGTTACAGGCTGGAAGGTAATTTTTACATGACAGCAGTTCATGTAATGCTGAGCCTGGACTCATAGCTTTCAGCTCAAAGGTAGTCTTACTGGCACAACTGCTGAGGAAGGTAGCACAGCCTCAAGCCACGGCAATTAGAGGTCTGGTGAAGATCCTTTACCCTTGATGGGTGCGTTACAGTGCTTCACCTTCAGCATTGGGTGGGGGGAAGTATGAGGCAAGATAGTCCTTTTGCTGTTCAGGTCTGTTCTTTGCATTAGGGACCATTCAGCCTCCAGGCCCCTGCATACTCAGTGGCTCCACATGGAGGGTTTTTCCACATGTCCCCAGGAAGAGACTGGCTACCCCTTAAGTCTGCCCAACTCTTAAGTCTGAGGACCCTTTAGAGAAAGAATGAAAGGGGGCCCCTCATGAGTGAGGGAAATGGGAATGGCAAAACTGATGAAGGCTGGCTTTTATATTTACCTCCCTGTGAACATTCCTAGTGTTCTTTACTCCTTAATGTAGTTCCAGGACTCCATCTGCTGTCATTTTCCTTTTTTAAATCATTTTATGCAATGCAGATCTTCTAGTGATGAATTCTCTCAATATTTATTTATCTAAAAGTCTTTTGGGGGGACCATCATTTTTCAAGGACAGGAATTTTGGGTTGACAGAATTACTTTCTTTTCGGAGTTTTAAAAGTATTGTTTCTTTGTTTTTTAGCTTTTGTTTTTTCTGATGAAATGTAGTTTCCTTTTACATGAGTCTTTTTTTCAATAAACTTTATTTTTTAGAACAGTACAATTTATGGAAAAATTGTTGCAATTTTACAGGGAATTCCAATAAACTTGCACCCAGTTTCCCCTTTTATTACATCTTACATTAGTATGGTATATTTATTGTAACTACTAACCCAATATTGGTACTTTGTTTCCTTAGTTTTTAAATATTAGAATCTTGGGCTGTATCCCTTTGGACATAATCTGATGTAGAGAGATGTTGGCCTTGTGCCACTCTTGATATTGGAAGTATTGTATTCATTGTTAGCATTTATTTTAGGATGTAAGGACATTGAAAAACTGATGTCCAGAAAATAAAATGGTGGAAAATCAGTGTCTTATCAAGCATCAAAGTGAATAATGATAGGAACTATTTCAACACATGGAATAAAAGAGGACTCATGAATCTATTCTGATCTAAAAGGTAAAAGAATAAATTAAAAGTTTGATAAGGAATAGAATATTTACCTTGTTCTAAAGTACCTCCACAGAATACTTATTAATTACAAAGGGGAAGTAAGTAATTTAACAGTCCACATGCCTGGAGGACATCACTTTTACCAGATAATCAAATCAGTAAAGGGACATACAAAAGTGTCCTTTACCTGTAGTATACAGTGGAGCAGCCTCACTTCTGTGTTGTCACTGCCAGCGATGCATGACCTGAACCTAGTCATGAAGAATTGCCCTCTACAAAATAACTGGGCTGTCATCTTCCAAAGTATCAAGGTTGCAAACATTAAGCAAAGACCAAGGGACTGTTTCAGACTGATAGAGATTAATGATACGAGACGTGATGGCTGAATGCAGCCCATGACTCTGGTCTGGACTGTTTTCAAAGATGTCATTGGGGAAGGTGGGGAAGTTTGTATGGACTATGAGATTAGATGGTAGGGAAGTTTCAGTGTTAATTTCCTGGTTTGGGGGGTTATATTCTGATTATAAATTTATTTATAGAAAAATGCCCCATAAACATTTGGGATGATGAAACATCTTGCCAGCAACTTAACACTTAAATAATTCTTGGTGAAAAAGTTTTTTTGTTTTTTGGCTTTTTTTTAGAGACAGATTCTCACTTTATCACCCTCAGTAGGGTGCCATGGCACCACAGCTCACAGCAACCTCCAACTCCTGGTCTTAGGTGATGCTCTTGCCTCAGCCTCCCTAGTAGGTGGGACTACAGGTGCCTGCCAGAACGCCTGGCTATTTTTTTGTTTGCAGTTTGGCCAGGGCTGGGTTCGAACCCACCACCCTCAGCATATAGTGCCGGCTCCCTACTCACTGAGCCACAGGCACTGCCCCAAGGTGAAAAAGTTTATATGAACCTCCATAGTTGTGCATTTCATCTACAGTGATAGACTGCACTGTCTCCCAGAGTTGCTGATCTTGGATCTCTGACTCTAGTGTCCTGTGCTGTGACCATTGCCTCTTTCCTCTTCTCCCTAAGTTGACCTAATTCTCATAGACCGGACATGCACCACATGTAGTACAGTAGGCCTAGTTCCTTATGTTAACAACCTCCATGTGTTGATCAGTTTCAGTCTCTTGGGTAGTCAACTTACAGGGGTACTGTACTTTTAACTTTTCTAAAAGTTTTAGATTTTTTAAAGGTATTTTTTTAATGAATGATTTGGAGCCCTAAATATAGTTGTTAATGCAGAAAAGTCTGAGATGGAGTAACAGGGAAGATGTCTTTGAATATTTGAGGAACTGTTGTGTGGAAGAGGAGTTTTCATTGTTCCTCAGATATACAACTTAAGGTTGGAATGTTTCTGATATTTGGTGGTCTCTTACAACTTATTGACATACTTTTTTCATCATAATATATAATGTCGTACCTTACAACTGGATGATACTTTATACAGCAGTAAGTTAAATGTAATTCATTTATAAATCCAGATTTTTGGTAATGAGGAAGACCTTTCTGATCCATGAAACTACCTATAGATCGAACCAGTTATCTAAAAAAGGTCAGTAATTTATACTGGCTCCTACATTATGTTGAACTTAGGAACTCTTTCAACAAAAAATTCTGTGACTCATTACTGAATGGTGATTTGTCTTCCTAATCACCCTTTCTGCCTCTCTACATAAGGAGGAAAGCTTTCTCTTCAGGTCTTTGCTCCTACCATCATTTTTTTTTTTCTACCTGGAAATACCTGAGAGAGTCCTTAAGGAGTACATACAGTCAGGAGCTAGCAGGAGAAACACGTGAGTGCTGTGCATAAGCTCTTTGCTCTGCTTGTATGAGACTGAGGAACTTGCCCAAGGAATAAAGGAAGGAGGGCTCAGTAGGCCCTGTTTGGTTTTTTGTTTCTTTGTTTTGGGGGGTTTTTGTTTTGGGGTTTTTTTTTGAGACAGAGTCTCACTAAGTTGCCCTCAGTAGAGTGCTGTAGCATCACAGCTCACAGCAACCTCCAACTCTTGGATTCAAGCGATTCTCTTGCCTCAGCCTCCCAAGTAGCTGAGACTACAGGTGCCCGCCACAGTGCTCAGCTATTTTTTGGTTGTAGTTGTCATTGTTTGGCAGGCCCAGGCTGGGTTCAAACCCTCCAGCTCCAGTGTATGTGGCTGGCCATCCTAGCTGCTGAGCTATAGGCACCGAGCCAGGCCCTGTTATTTTTGAGGACAAACTAGTGTCTGCAGCAATTATTGATGATAGTGGTATCCCTTGGTGGCTTATTTGACTTCCACGTGTCAGCCTCATGTCAGGAGATACAGGTTCAAGCTTCAGCAAAAATGCAAATCAGTGTTGTGAATCTTGTGGTGCTGGTGTATAGCTGCTCTCAAACCAGTGCAGTTCCGTGGTGACAAGACCTTACCTTCCAGTTCCAGGCTGCAGGCCTCTTGTCCCTCCTAGTCACAGCTGTTTACTGCCCTGCCTGTCACCTGTCCCGATTCCTCCAAAGCCTTGATTCCTGGCTCACTTACTAGTGGTGGTCCTGTGCAGCTTCAGAGTCCGTGTGGAAAGTGAATGCCCTGACCTAACATTCCTTCTCGGTCCTTTAGCCATTCCACTTCTGCAGGATCCTGGTTCCATAGTTGCTTCTCTGGACCATGTTGTCTCCCGGAATTGCTGAACGTTGGGTCTCAAACTCCAGTATCCTGGACTCTGACCATTGCCTCTTCTCTCCTCCTGCCATTTGGTTTTGTTGAAGTTTCCAGTTTCTTGGACCCTTTTTCCACTTCCTCCCAAGTTCCCTCTTCCTGGCTTCACTATTCTATTCTGCATAGACTGCACAAGACACTATTTTAGTCAGTGTTGGCCAGGGTTTCATTGGGTCAGTGACAAAAATCAATGTAGGACCACGTGGCTCCTCAAATGCCTTGAATGTTAGGTGATGGAGTTTGAACTTTATTTGGTTCATAGAAGGGACATATTAAAGGCTTTTGAATAGGAGAGTGACAGGGCAGCAGATCTCTATTATAGGAAAACTACTGGCAAATCCCAGCAGGAAATCTATAATTAATATAACTTATCACCTGCATCTGTCAGAATTATTGCTGTATTCATTTCATAAAAGAATGTACCTTATCTTTTTTTTCTCTCATGAGTTCTTTAAGGGATCTCAGAGAGAGGAAGTGAAAAATGAGGACTGGATTTAAAGAAATGAAAGTTTTATAGACGAACATTTGAGAAGGACTTACGTTGAATAAGCAGAAGTGAATGAGGAGAAGGCCGTAGGCCATGCATGAGCAGACACGTTGAGACCCAGACCCATGTTTTTATGAGGTTTGACATGGGAGCATCACACCTAACTGTTTCCTCAGCAGCAATCCTTCTAGAATTTAAAGGATTTGGTATTCTGCTTTATGTATAAATAGGTTATTGAATTTTATAATAACTCTAATACCATTGCTAGTTACTTACCAGGAGTTATAAAAGTATCAGTGCAAACACTTAATGCAAAAATGCAACATTCTACTGGACTCTTTATAGGCTATTTCCTAAAATTATATCTCTTTCCAAGTTTTGAAATTCTGTAAAACTTTGGCAGGGATTTGAACTTAACAGACAAGTTTATCTGTTAAGGCATAAAACCTCTGCTGAATAGGATTTTGTATAGGGATATTGTCATCTAAGAAAACAAATAAGCTTATAGTAAAACTTATAGTAAAAACATCTGTCTCTACTTGCAGCCTGACACCTCAGCTCATATGTTCTCTTCCTGGGTCTTCCTTTTTTTTTTTTTTTTTTTTTTTTTGAGACAGCCTCAAGCTATCCCCCTGGGTAGAGTGCCATGGTATCACAGCTCATAGCAACCTCCAACTCCTGGGCTCAAGCGAGTCTCCTGCCTCTGCCTCCCAAG
>CAUYQV010110032.1:0-14142 GCA_963574575.1 Galagoides demidoff
TTCTTTTTTTTGAGACAGAGCCTCAAACTATCCCCCTGGGTAGAGTGCCATGACATCATAGCTCACGGCAACCTCCAACTCCTGGGCTCAAGCGAGTCTCCTGCCTCAGCCTCCCAAGTAGCTGGGACTACAGGCGCCCGCTACAACGCCCAGCCATTTTTTGGTTGCAGCCATCGTTGTTTGGCGGGCCTGGGCTGGGGATTCAAACCCGCCACCTTAGGTGTATGTGGCTGGTGCCTTAGCCGCTTGAGCCACAGGCACTGAGCCAAGAGGATTTCTTGAACCAAGGATTTTCAGGTTGCTGTGAGGCAAGCTGACATCATGGCATTCTAGCCTGGTGAATCTCTGTCTCTAAAACCAAAAATCAGCCTTTATATTCTTGAATTCTTTTTTTTTTTTTAAGAGACAGAGTCTCATCTGTCTCCAAAAAGAAAAATCAGCCCTTATATTCTCAAATTCTTTTTTTTTTTTTAAGAGACAGAGTCTCACTATGTGGCCCTCAGTAGAGTGCCATGGAGTCACAGCTCACAGCAACCTCCAACTCCTGGGCTTAAGCGATTCTCTTGCCTCAGCTTCCTGAGTAGCTGGACTACAGGCGCCTGCCACAACACCCAGCTA
Source organism: Galagoides demidoff (assembly GCA_963574575.1). Lineage (NCBI taxonomy): Eukaryota > Metazoa > Chordata > Mammalia > Primates > Galagidae > Galagoides > Galagoides demidoff. Next base: position 619 of record CAUYQV010110032.1, read on the forward strand.
TTTTTTTTTTTTTATTAATTGATTTCTGTGTACATTGATGCAAACATGGGGTACATTGTGCTGTTCATATACAATTTGAAACACCTTCATCAAGCTGGTTAACATAACTTTCACATCATTCGGTTAATCATTGTATCAACACATTTATATTCTAGTTCTAGACACCCAGCTATTTTTTTTTCTTTCAGTTTGGCTGGGGCCAGGTTTGAATCCGCCACCCTCAGTATATGGGGCTGGTACCCGACTCACTGAGCCACAGGCGCTGCCCTATATTCTCGAATTCTTCCTGCAGCAATCTATTCTAACATTTGCATTCTGTAGAAACCATACTTTCACTAATGAATTATGAGAATCTAGACCCAGAAGGACTGAGTTTGCTAGATATTTGTCTTGTTTCAAATCCCACTCAATTTACAGCATGTTCCTTAACCATTAATGCTCTATGATATTACGTACCATGTTTTAAAAATATACATGTAAAAACATGCCTCTCATTTGGCAAAGTACACAAACCTCATTCAATCAAATAAGAAGGCTTTGTCAATCCTTTTCAATTCTACGACTACAGGGAAAATTCCCTACAGCTGAAACAAAAACAAAAAGGTAGAAGAAACTAAGACCCAGGCATTCATTGGTCCCAGGATTTTCCCACCTAAGTTGGGTGCTATTCTGGTGGTACAGACTCAACAAAGAGCATAAGAGATGTGATCTGTAATGTTAATTTAATTAACCGTCTGGGGAAAAGGTATTTATTTTGGGGGTGTTTTTTTGAGACAGAGTTTCACTGTATCACCCTTGGCAGAGTGCCCTGGCATCACGGCTCACAGCAACCTCCACCTCTAGGGCTTAAGTGATTCTCTTGCCTCAGCCTCCCCAGTAGCCCACCACAACACCAGGCTATTTTTCTGTTGCAGTTATCATTGTTGTTTAGTTGGGCCGGGCCAGGTTCGAACCCGCCTCCCTTGGTGCATGAGGCTGGTGCTGTAACCACTGTGCTATAGGCACTGAGCCGAAAAATGTAAGTTGTCAAGCTAAGAATTACTATAAACTCTCAAACTGCTGTTAATTTTCTAATATTTTGTAAAATTTAAATATTTTTAAAGATGGAGTGCTGCTCTGTAGCCCAAGATGGCATGATTATAGCTCACTGCATCCTCCTAGGCTCAGCCTCCCTAGGTCTTGGAATTACCTGGGATTATAGGCATGAGCCATTGAACCTCACTAGGATTCAAATTTTAACATGAATGTTGGTAGGGACAAATCTCTAAACCAAAGCAGCTGGAGTAAGAGGTTCATTAAAATCAGTTTCCATCCCTGTAGGATGAGATAGCTAGATCAATACTTTTTTGATCTTGCTTTGTTTTTTGTTTGTTTTTTTGTAGATGGGGTGTTGCTCTGTTACCTAAATGACAGTACAGTGATGTCATCACACTCTAGGGCTCAAGTGATCCTCTTGCCTTAGCCTCCTGAGTAGCTAGGACTACAGGTGCCTAACACAACACCTCGCTATTTTTTTCTATTTTTTAAAGATGGGATATCTTGTTCGGGCTGGTATAGAACTTCTGGCCTCAAGAAGATCCTCCTGCCTCAGCCTCCCAGAGTTCTAGGATTATAGGCATCAGGCACTGTGCCGGGCCATTTACCAACAAATTAGATAACCTATAAGGTGAACAAATTCCTAGAAAGACACACACTACCCAAACTGACTCATTAAGGAATTAAAAAAAAAATCTCAGTAGACTTATAAGAAAAGAGAGTGAATTGGTAAACAGGGAACTAAGAAAAGCCCTAGACTTGATGATTGATAAGTGAATATTACCGATCATTTAAGGGAAAATTAACTCCAGTGCTTCTGAAACAATTCTAAAAAAAACAAAAACAAACAATTCTTTTTCTTTTTTGAGACAGAGTCTCACTTTTTCGCCCTCAGTAGACTGCTGTGGCATTATAGCTCACAGCAACCTTAAACTCTTGGGCTCAAACAATCCTCTTGCCTCAGCCTCCTGAGTAGCTGGGACTATAGGTACCCGACACAACGCCCAGGTATTTTTCAAGACAAGGTCTCATTCTGGCTCAGGCTGGTCTGGAACCTGCGAGCTCAGCCAATCCACCCGGCTCAGCCTCCCAGAGTGCTAGAATTACAAGTGTGAGAGCCACTGTGCTGGGCCCTCAAATAATTCTTTTAGATTGCTCTGAGCTATGATGCCATGGCACTCTTCCTAGGGCAAAAGAGTGAGACTCTATCCCCCCCCTTTTCCCTCCCCCCAAAAAATAACTAACTCATACTTTCAGGTCAGTATTTTCACAAGAAAAGAATTCTGTAATCCTAGTGCTCTGGGAAGCTGAGGCAGGAGGATCTCTGGAGCTCAGGAGCTCAAGATCGCTCTGAAAGACTGAGTCCATCTCTATTAAAAATAGAAAAATTAACTGGGCATTATGGCAAGCACCTGTAGTACCAGTTACTCAGGAGGCTGAAGCAGGAGGATTGAATGAAGGAGTTTGAATGGCACTCTAGGTTGAGCAATGGAGACTCTGTCTCAAAAAAAGAAAAGAAAACAAATAAGAAACAAAAAGAAATCTGTCGTAAGAAAAATACAGACAGTATCTCTCCTTTATGAATATAGATGTAAAAATCCTCAACAAAATATCAGCAAATCAAATCCAACAGCATGTGAAATGGATTAACTACATTCATCAAATGGGATTTATCACAATTATCACAAAATTGCAAGGGTGGCTCAACATGTGAGAATCAATTAAAGAATGAAGTAAAATGTTGGACATTGGCTGATGAGATTAGTCAACATAGACTCAAATGCACCCTCATGTTGTAGGAAAGGAGACTACACGTGTGAGGTCAGGTGGTATACAGGAACTCTATACATCCTATGCAATTCTGCTGTGAACCTAAACTACTCTAACTCCATTAAACCAACGGGCAAGGATCTGAACAGACATATTCCAAGGAACATACAGAAATGGCCAATAAACACATAAAAAAAGTTTAAGATAATTCAACATAAATGCAAATAAAAATCATGAAGACATACTACATCAAACCACTAGGATGGCTATTGAAGGAAAAAAAGGAAAACTAGTATTGGCAAGGATGTAAAGAAATAGGAAGTTCACACATTAACCGGAAGGAACATAAAATAATATAGAAACTATGAAAAATAGTTTCGTGGCTTCTCAAAAAGTTAAACATAGAATTATCATATAATTCAGCAATTCCACTCCTAGATATACGCCCAACCAAAGAAGTGAAAAACCTCTGTTTCTCAAAAAGCTTGCACATAAACATTCCCAGCTGAGTGTAAAAGTGGAACAATGTAAACATCCATAAAGAAAGGAAAAAAAATAGGCTCAGCGCCTGTGGCTCAATCGGCTAAGGCGCCAGCCACGTACACCTAAGGTGGTGGGTTGGAATCCCCAGCCCCGGCCCGCCAAACAAAAATGATGGTTGCAACCAAAAAATGGCAGGGCGTTGTGGCGGGCACCTGTGGTCCCAGCTACTTGGGAGACGGAGGGAGGAGACTCGCTTGAGCCCAAGAGTTGGAGGTTGCTATGAGCTGTGATGCCATGGCACTCTACCCAGGGGGATAGCTTGAGGCTCCGTCTCAAAAAAAAAAAAAAAAGAAAGAAAGAAAAAAAATAAAATGTGTTATATCTACCCAAAGAAATATTATTCAGCAAAGAAAGCAAAGAGGTACTGATTCATGCTATAGGATGGATGAACCTGGAAAACATTATGCTAAGTGAAGGAAGTCTGACACAAAAGTCAGATTCTGCTTATGTTAAATGTCCACAATAGGCAAAATCCATAGAGACAGCAGATGAGTGGTTACCATGGCTGAGGAGAACAAAGTATGGAGATATGACACTTCCTTTTGGAGTGATAATGTTCACTGCATAACACTATGAATATACTATAGGTTACTTTTTTTTTTTTTTTTTTTGAGACAGAGCCCCAAGCTGTTACCCTGGGTAGAGTGCTATGGCATCACAGCTCACAGCAACCTCCAACTCCTGGGCTCAAGCGAGTCTCCTGCCTCTGCCTCCAAAGTAGCTAGGACCATAGGTGCCCACCACAATGCCTGGCCATTTTTTGGTTGCAGCCGTCATTGTTGATTGGCGGGCCCGGGGTGGACATGAACCCGCCACCTTAGGTGTATGTGGCTGGCGCCTTAACCACTCGAGTCACAGGTGCTGAGCCACTACAGGTTACTTTTAAGTGATTGAAACGGGGAATTTTATGTTATAGGAATTTTTCCTCAGTTAAAAACAGTAGTTCTCAAACTTTAAAAAACAAGACTGAGGTTGGCAGGTCTGAGCTTGGCCTGGGCCTGGTAAACAGCAATGACAACTGCAACCAAAAAATAGCTGGTGTTGTGGCGGGCACCTATAGTCCCCTACTTGGGAGGGGAAGGCAGGAGAATCACCTAAGCCCAAGAGTTTGAAGTTGACGTGAGTTGTGACGCTATGGCACTTTACCCAGGGCGACACAGTGAGAATCTGTCTCAAGAAAAACAAAACAAACAAACAAACAAACAGAAAAGAATGAAATTAAAAATACTCAGCAAAATAGAAATTAAAATAATCACAAAAGAAAAAAAAAACAAGTTCTTTGAGTACTCTTTTAATTTTTATCAGCATTTCCAGACATCTTTCCATATTCTCACATCTATATTCTCAAAATCTAGATCTACCAACAGACACGAGATACTTCACAACCACAATACTGCTATGTTTTATTTTAGTTCTAGTGACCACAAAGGAAGAGACAAGAGAAAAAAATTTACACTCATCTTAAAAAAAAAAGTTTATACTGATCATTATCCTCTTAAGTACAAATAAACCCAATTATTTAACTAAGCTGACAAGGAATCCAAATATCTATTAATCCTGTCCTTGACTACAGCAGTGACTTACCCAACTTTTCTGGCTCATCGGGGCCTGTGCCTGCAATACAGCTGCTTTCTAGACCGTAGGTGGGATCCACTTTCCCAGAGGCCCGGGCTGCTTCTTGTACTTTCTTGACATGAGCTTCAACCAATTCCAGTGGTACCTCCTCCCGGACCCGAGAAAACTCCTCTGGTTCAATGATAAAAATGGAATAGTAACCCATTTTGTACAATATTTGCTTCAATATAAGACCACTAGGAAATCCAAGACGATATAATTATTGCCTTAGTACACATGCAGCAAACTCTTCAGGTACTCAGTCCTTCTATATCAGCAAAATGAAAGGACCAAATGAAAGACAAGAACAATCAAATTCTATGTTCTAGGTTTCAATACTACGTGCCATAATATCTTGCTACAAATAAAAAAATCCTTAAATTTCTCAATTTACATAATCCAGGAATGTTTAAATGGCTTCCTTTGCCAGTTACCTGAAATTCAAAATTGATTACAAAATAACCCCTCAAAACCCTTGTCTGCTCCTGCAATTATTTTGGGTTTTGTTTTTTTGTAAAGTAGTTATATTTTGTTTATTTATATATTTGAGATAGAGTATTACTCTGTTGCCCTGGGTAGAGTGCCATGACATTATCTTAGCTTAAGGCAACCTCAAATTCTTAGGCTCAAGTGATCCTCTTGCCACAGCCTCCAGATTAGCTGGGACTATCGGTGTCCACTACAAAGTAAGGTTAGTTTTCCTATTTTTAATAGAAATGGAGTGTCACTCTTACTCCGGCTGGTCTCGAACTCCTGAACTCAAGAGAGCCACCCATATCAGCCTCCCAGAATGCTAGGATTATAGGCACGAGCCACTGCACCTGGCCTATTTATTTATTTTTATTTCAGATTAATATGAGGGTACAAATGATTAGGTTACAATCTACCCTTACATTGTGCCTATTAGGTGAGAGCACACCAAGGCCCCTCTGTCTTCTCTCCTCTTCCCTCCTGCTGACTTGAATTAAACTGAGTTTTTCTTTTGTGTGGGGGTGTATTAGTTCTCTACTGGCTTTGAATTAGTATTGGATACTTGCTCTTCCATTCCTGTGATACTTTACTAAAAAGAATATTCTCCAACTATATTCAGGTTAATATAAAAGATGTAAAAGTCTCCATCTTTTTTATGGCTGAATAGTATTCCATGGTATACATACACCACAGTTTATTAATCCATTCATGGGTTGATGTCACATCTTGGTGACTATGAACTGAGCTGCAATAAATAATAGCTGTGATTAAAGAAACCTCCAATAAACAATAGCTATAATTTAAGAAACCCCCTTTATGTTCATCAAGAGCATCTCAAATAAGAAAGAAGTGGCAGAGTCATCCAGATCTCCCACAGAAATCTGTCCTTCTAATTATTTTTTTATGAGACAGAGTCTTACTTTATGCCCTAAGTAGATTGCTGTGGCATCATAGCACACAGCAACCTCAAACTCTTGGGCTCAAGTGACACTCTTGTCTCAGCCTCCTAAATAGCTAGTACTACGGGCATCCACTACAATACCTGGCTATATTTTAGAGACGGGGTCTTGCTCTTGCTTAGGCTGGTTAAGAATGCCTGAGTTTAAGAAATCCACCTGCCTCGGCTTCTCAGAATGCCAGAATGCTGGGATTACAGGTGTGAGCCACGGCTTCTGGCCTACCCCTGTAATTTTTAAAGTTCTTCTTCTTTGGCCAGGCATAGTGGCTCATACCTATAATCATAAAACTCTGGGAGGCTTGAGCTTGCATGAGCTCAGGAGTTCGAGATGAGCCTGAGAAAGAAAGATACCCTGTTTCTAATAAAAACAGAATTAGCTATGTATTGTGGCAGGTACCTGTAGTCCCATCTACTCAGGAAGCTGAGGAAAGAGGACCACTTAAGCCCAGAAATTTGAGGGTGTTGTGAGCTTTGACACCATAGTTCTCTATCCAGGGCAACAGATTGAGACTCTATCAAAAAATAAACAAATAAAGAAATCTCTGTACTTTAAAACTACTATATTTAAGTGTTTTAGTTTAAAATATTATGATATACATTTATAAAGAACATGGTTATCTTTTAGAGATGCTGTCTAATTTCTTGTTATTTATTTAAGAGAAATAAATTTTAGATATACCGAAAAGATATTTTAGAGAAGTCCATACATACCCAAAGCTGCTTTAGCTGCAGCAGATGCCACACGAGGGTCCACTACAGATGCCAAAAAAGCAACAGTACTCATGACGGGGTTTCCTGACTGACTGAAGGGAACAGGCTGGTAGGCCAGAGGCCCAAGGGAAGCATCTGAATTCTCAAGGTATGGGTCCTCAATGGGAAGCCTCAAGAAATGGAGGATACATTCATCCTGAGTACGACTTCCAACATGTTCTGAAACTTTGTTCCAATCATCCTTGTACATCTCCAGGGCCTCAAAAAGAACAAACAGGAGCTTTAATGTCACGTGACAAAAAAGTCATATGTGATGACATCAGAAGTTCTTTAGATAACTATTTAAATAATGCAAATCGTTATACTATACATAAGAAAGTAGATAGTTTTGATTCCTTATATTAAGTTCCCAAATCAAAACTATCAAGAAAAATAAAAGCTGGCATGGTGCCCATAGCATAGTGGCTATGGCACCAACTTTTGAACCAAAGTTGGAGGTTCAAACCCAGCCCTGGCCCACTAACTAGAAATGACAATTAAAACCAAAAATAGTGGGCAGCACTTTATGGCTCAGTGAGTAGTGCGCTGGCCCATATACCAAGGATGGCGGATAACAAAAAAATAGCCGGGCATTGTAGGGAGCATCTGTAGTCCCAGCTACTCCGGAGGCTGAGGCAAGAGAATCACCTAAGCCCAGGAGTTGGAGGTTGCTGTGAGCTGTGTGATGCTACCATGGCACTCTACTAAAGGCAATAAAGTGAGACTCTGTCTCTTAAAAAAAAAAAAAAAAAAAAAAATAGCCGGGCATTGTGGCAGGCACCTGTAGTCCCAGCTCCTTGGAAGGCTGAGGCAAGAGAATCGCTTAAATCCAAGAGTTGGAGGTTGCAGTGAGCTATGACGCTATGGCATTCTACCGAGGGTGACATGGTGAGACTCTGTCTCCAAAAAAAGTACTAAAATTGAATAGCTGAGCAAAGTCACAAGATAGAAAGGGAATAGAAAAGTTAATTATTGTTCTGTTTGTAATAGAAATGAACAGTTTTAAACTAAAAAGGTGCTTAAATGGCATATAAAATAAAATACTAAAGAATAAATATGTGTATAATAAAGTAAATATAAGAGTGATAGGCTAGGAAAAAGGGAAGCGTGAGAGAACTCAAAGATCTAAATAGAATAAATGAAGAGATATCAGTTTCATTCATTAAAAGTCTCAATATTGTTAAAATGTCCATACTTTCCAAGCTGAGCTATAACTACATATTCAACACAATCCCAATGAAACTCTAAGATGGCTTTTCTGAGTCCAAACTAGAAAACCCCAAGTAATCTCCAAGGTAAAGAGGGATAGAAAAGTCAGAAGAAAATCAGAAATTAATGGTGCTAAGAAAGTAAAAAAATTAATGGGATAAAAGAATCTATTTAGTGGCTTACTGAAATTGCTACCTTCAACCTCTCTCTACAGCAGAGGTTCTCAACCTTCCTAATTGCAGTGGCCCTTTAATACAATTCCTATAGGTCGTAACCCACAGGTTGAGAAATGCTGCTCTAAAGGAAGGTTTCACTATTCTCTAGGACCACAGTTCTAAACCACTGTGGACATACTTGGCAACTTCTGGAGACAGTGGGAAGATGCTAATGACATCCAATGAGTAAAGGCCATGGAACTGTTAAAAATCCTACAATGCACATAAAAGCCCCCCCACAAAAATACTATATGACCCAAATGTCAACAGTGCAATTGAAAAACCTTACTTTAGAGCCTAATTTGCTGGCATACACTGTGATATAAACTTTTTATAACAGTAGTTTTCTCCATGTTCACTTGCCTCAGAGAAGACGTATCCTTGGTCTCCAACTGCTGCTCTAAGCTTTCATCAAGTCGTAGAGAGCTTCTCAAAACTCAAACCAGCAAATGCTCTGACTCATTAATTCCCATGAAAACCAAGGCTAATTCTAGATTTCTCCTGGATATTAAGTGACCTCACACAGTTCTAGAAGAAATTACTTTTAACAAGACCAACAAGTTAATAAAAAAAGAAAAATGGATCTATCTCACTAGGGTTCATGGAACCAGACCTGGACAGAGAAGCTGCTGTACAAATAGTCTGGGTGGATAAGATATAACAGATAGCTTCCTTGACAAGGTATAGCATAAGGGTTTCAGTATAAAACAATTAACTACAGGGGCAATCTCTTGCTTCTCATTACAGGTAGGGATCTTGGGGGGGGGGGCATGCTCCATCAAACTTTTTTCCAATAAAGTTGATATTTTTGTTCATTTTCTTTTAGCAAAGGAAAAGTAAGGAATCTGACAAAGACTTTATAGAATAAAGAACCCTTTGAGATGTAAAATCCAAATAAAGAGGTAGCATCCAGAAAAGCATAAAGCTGACAAATAATAAATGTCTATAGCACCTGGGGCCTGATACAATACATTATGTAAGAGGGGCAAGTTAGACCAGGGGTCCTCAAGCTTTTTAAACAGGGGGCCAGTTCACTGTCCCTCAGACCACTGGAGGGTGGTCCTGAGGGCCCTGGGATGAGTCGGCTGCTAAGCAGGACAGGCAAGCTGCGGCAAAAACACCCAGCAGGCCGGATAAATGTCCTAGGTGGGTAGCATCTGGCCCACGGGCCATAGTTTCAGAACATTTTCAAACAACATAGTGATAGGCTGGTCAGAAAGGAAGCTGGGGAGAGAAGTGATATATACAGAAAAGGTTTTAGTACTATAGTATTATTTCATACTACTACAAAATATTATTTTCTCCAGCCATAACCTAAGTTCAGATCTTCATTACTTAACCTGGATTCCTACAAATTGCCTTTCTATCCTTAAATTCATCCCACCTCATGTTGCTAGAGTGAATTATGATTCCTACCTAAAACTATTTCATTATGCATCTTTATCTTATGGAATTAAAGTCAAACATAATCAGGACTCTACCTAGTTATTCTACCGTAAGCCCTATTTATGTTCCAAGAATATCCAACCCCCACAACATTATTGCTAGGTATTGTACATATGTTATTTATTCTGTACTGAAAACATCATGTATTAGAATCAGGACAGCCATGCCATTCCCAGGAAGGAGTCCATTATATCTTATCTACCTAGACTGCTTGTGCAGCAACTCTTCTGTACAGGTCTTACAGGCTGGGTATATTCCCAACCATGAAGTTGGAAATGCGGCAGTTTTGTGTTTTATAATTGCTGTCACTCACTCAACTATAAAACTCCTTAATGGTAGAAACCGTGTCTTAGCCATCTTAATCTGTAGTATCTATCACAGTGCCTGAGACATTATCACCAATAACACTTGCTGAACATAACCACAGGAAACAGAAAACCAGGAAAGGAGTATGACTTTATTATGGATGTCAAATGTAAAGGCATGTGAATATATTCATATAACAACAAAATCTTTGATGCTGCTCAATGATTATATTCTAATGCTATTATTTCTATAATTTAGCCAGAATGAAAATGTGAGAATCTTTCAGTCATATATAAATGTTAATTTAATTTGCAGGTATAACTTTTTTTTAATTATCTAAGAAAAAATAAACACAAAGCATAAGAAAGCAAAATGTACATGGTAAACCTAAAATTAACAGGTCGGGCACGGTGACTCATGCCTGTAATTCTAGAACTCTGGGAGGTGAGGCAGGTGGATCACTTGAGCTCATGAGTTTTAAGACCTCTCTGAACAAAAGTGAGACCTCATCTCTACTAAAAATAGAAAAACCTAACTTAATTGTTTTGGAGAAAAAGTCCACATTTGAAGTTGAATATAATCTTAATATATATCATATTAAAAAAAAAGAAAAAGACTTAGGCAAGAGGATGATGCCACGGCACTCTACCCAGGGCAACAGCTTGAGACTCTACTTAAAAAAAAAAAAAAAAAAAAAAGAGCCTAAAGACAATTATAAATGACTAGAAAGAATGCCAAAATACATTGAGGACTTTAAAAAAAATTGTGAAAACCTTTCTGAAAACATCCCTTTAACCACTAGGGAATAGAGTGATTAATTATCTCTCTTTTTTTTTTTGAGACAGAGCCTCAAGCTATCCCCCTGGATAGAGTGCCATGGCATCACAGCTCATAGCAACCTCCAACTCCTGGGCTCAAGCAAATCTCCTGCCTCTGCCTCCCAAGTAGCTGGGACCACAGGCGCCCGCCACAACGCCTGGCCATTTTTTGGTTGCAGCCATCATTGTTGTTTGGCGGGCCCAGGCTGGGGATTCGACCCGCCACCTTAGGTGTACATGGCTGGCGCCTTAGCCGATTGAGCCACAGGCGCCGAGCCTAATTATCTCTTAATAAACCACATAAATGAAAAATGTTAGTGATATCCAATGCTGCCAAGAAGCCTTTTATCTCTCTTTGTGTAGTAAGCACAGACAAAATCTGCTGACTCAATCACATGTTTAATAGAAAAACCAACCACCACAGATTCCACCTGCAGGAAAGAAAATATACTATTTTGTAAGGACACTGTGGTTTTTTTGTTGACTGTGTCTAGGGTAAATAGTAACTCAGTCATTCTAACCTCCTGTATTTACTATCAACTAAATCTAAATGTAAAAGAACAAAGTCCTGAGCATCAATGGGCAGCAAGAATAGTTATTCTAGTCATTGTTGTACAAGTAAATTCTCCCCAGAGCTCAAATATTCCAAAATATCATTACAAAAGCGTGTCATATTCTTCTACAATTACTGAGAACACTTTTAATTTTTAACATTAAAATCTAACGCATATGACTAAACAAAACAGTCCTAAAATAAAAAAGTGGATCAGAAAAGAATATCCCTGATACTGACTGGGAATGGAGAATAAATCAAAATAATGGCAAAAACCCCAAAAGAAGAAACTCTTTTGAATTTTGATCACGAGAGCAAGAGGGGAAGAATAAAGGACAAAAAGGAGAGAACAAGAACAAAAAGAAGACTAGGTGCCCGTAGCTCAGTGGTAAGGGTGCTGGCCACAAGCACCAGGACTAGTGGGTTCAAACCCAGCCTGGACCTATGAAAAAAAATAATAAAATAGGCCTGGCGCCTGTAGCTCAGCAACCAGGGAAAACTGGCAGGTTCAAATCCAGCCCGGACTGCCAAACAACAACTACAACCAAAAAATAGCTGGGCGTTCTGGCAGGCGCCTGTAGCTCTAGCTACCTGGGAGGCTGAGGTAAGAGAATTGCTTAAATCCACAAGTTTGAGGTTGCTGTGTGCTACGACACCACGGCACTCTACCCAGGGCAACAGCTTGAGACTCTGTCTCAAAAAATAATAATAACAATTAATAAATAAATAGCTGGGCACCGTGGTGGGTGCCTGTAGTCCCAGCTGAGGCAAGAGAATCACTTGATCCCAAGAGTTTGAAGTTGCTATGAGCTATGATGCCATAGCATGCTACCACAGGTAACAAAGTGAGACTCTGTCTCGAAAAAGCAAAAACTAAAACTAGAACAAAAAGAATAGCCAGTTGTTGTGGCAGGTGCCTGTAGTCCCAGCTACTTGGGAGGCTGAGGCAAGAGAATTGCTTAAGCCCAAGAGTTTGAGGTTGCTGTGAGCTGTGACGCTGAACACTCTACCCAGGGCAATAGCCTGGGACTATCTCAAAATAATAATAATAATAATTATAATAAAAATAAATAAATAAATAGCTGGGCATTGTGGTGGGTGCCTATAGTCTCAACTGAAGCAAGAGAATAACTTGATCCCAAGAGTCTGAGGTTATTGTGAGCTATGATGCCATGGCACTCTACCACAGGTGACAAAGTGAGACTCTGTCTTGAAAAAACAAAAACTACAACTAAAACAAAAAGAACAGCCAGGTGTTATGGCAGGCGCCTGTAGTCCTAGCTACTTGGGAGGCTGAGACAATAGGATAGCTTGAGCCTAAGAATTTGAGATTGCTGTGAGGTATGATGCCACAGCACAAAGAGTGGAAAAATGGTACTGTCTGAAAAAACAAACAAAAAAACCAAAGGAAAGAGTATAAAAAAAGGAAATAATTTAATGCACCTCAAAAACTTCTTTAATTATCTAATTATCCAAAACAACATGAGAAACCAAATCAAAGCACAGAAACCAAAATGTTGCCAGGCCCACTGTATCTGAGTGTGTTCTGAGGACCCATGGGGCACCAGACTCTTTTAAGAAGACCGACATCCCAGTTCAGCGCCTGTGGCTCAATTGGCTAAGGCGCCAGCCAAGTACACCTAAGGTGGCAGGTTCGATCCCCAGCCCGGGCCTGCCAAACAACAATGATGGTTGCAACCAAAAAATGGCCAGGTGTTGTGGCGGGTGCCTGTGGTCCCAGCTACTTGGGAGGCAGAGGCAGGAGACTCGCTTGAGCCCAGGAGTTGGAGGTTGCTATGAGCTGTGATGCCATGGCACTCTACCCAGGGGGATAGC
>CAUYQV010110033.1:0-44544 GCA_963574575.1 Galagoides demidoff
GTACTACTATGAAATCAATATATACTCACCTACACATTCATACGAATAGTAAAACATACCTATAGTCCAGAAAGTAGAAAGGAAGAGGCAGGAGCGGAGGGGAGAGGAGCGGCTGGGGAAGGGAAGGTTTGGGGGAGGACCTCACCTCATGTCCATAATGCAATGGTACATTTCAAAACTATTAAGAAAAAAGTATAATTGTCTTACCACAACAAATAAGTAAGCGAGGTGATGGATGTGTTAATCAGTTCAATGTAAGCCTTTCACATTGTATATCAAATCAGTACACGGTACCCCATAAATGCATCAGTGTAGACAGTTATGAATTAATGAAGGAAACAAAAGAAGAGAAGTGACTAGTTCAGCTTGTAAGGCAGACATTCATGGAGGGGCTTTGGGACAATCATCAGACCTTGGTATGAAGTGAGTTGTGAGCATTTCTCATTTGTCACAGAAAATATTGAAAAGATATGTATTCAAGAATTCTGATTTAATACATTTTTGCTGTTTAGTCAAGGACCTTCTTAAAAGACTGACTTTCCTCCCACCCTGAGTGCCTCGCGTAAGGAATGTAATGACTATTAGTACAACTTGGTTCCAGCAGCTATACCTACCACTGCTTTTTACCAGAATATAAATGTCAACACAGAGGAAAAGGGAAATGATGCATTAGTATTATAATGAAAATGGTTTTGATCTAATGAGCCCCTTTGAAGGTTCTTAGGCATCCCCAGGGTTCTGCAGACTACATGTTGATAACTTCTATACCAGGGTTTACAGGCTCTTTGAGAGATTCCTCACTAGTAAAAATGAGAATAAAGATATATATATATATTGCAGATGGTTTTGACTTTTAAATATGGTAGTATGGGGTTCTCAAAAATGTTAAGTTTCTGTTCCTTTTTTCCCCTTTAAGTAGTCTCTGAACAAAGCCAGTGGTTCTTCAGGTGTAACCTCTCTAAATTTATGTTAATGATTCTTACTTTAAGAATATATATCTAATCCACTGAACAATATCTCTCTAAGTTTCTTTAATTAAGAAATATTCTTAGATATTCATTGGAAAATTAATTGGTGTGTGTTCTCACTTACACTAAAGAATTTCAGGGAGTAAATTTAGAATATCAACTGAATATGTGAAACTTTTTGAATATTGGTACAACTGGTATTTCCCAGCCACATGGGGTGATAGAACAATGTAAGATCTTTTCTCTCTTTGTCCTTATGAATTTGTATCATTAATATTGTACATGTCCATTCTTCTCATTAGATTTTGAGCTTCTTGACCCAAAAATATATTTTTAAGAAAATCACTGTAGTACATAGTAAACAATCAATCCAGATTGTTATGTTTAGAAATAACCTGTCTTCTTGCTGCTATCTCTCACACATTTGGTCCATTTTGTCCTACAAATTGTTAGGTATATACCCTAGAAACACAAAATATCTAGTATTAAGCCATGCAAAATGGTATTTATAAAAGAAAGTCAGCTATTAGATTTATACACGTGTGCACATACAGTATGGTTTAGGTGTGGGACCTATAAATCCCGAGGTTACTCCCCTGCTTCATTTCAGATAATTAAATTAAAATTTGGAAAAGAAGATAAATCACAGCTCATCTAGGTATATCTGAATTTACTTAGAAGTTCATCTAACACACAAAGGCATTCGTCAGTGACCATATGTTTCACAAAGATTTGTTCTATGAGAGTGTGAGTCATCTAAAATTGCAGGTCTATCTGTTGGATAATTTGGAAGCATTATTTTTAAGACAGAACAAGGAAAACCAATGCCAGGGCTCTAGTAACTTGCTCAATTATTAAACATCTGTTAGATAGTATATCACTAGACGGGCACAGTGGCTCACATCTGTAATCTCAGCACTCTAGAAAGCCGAGGCAGGTGGATTGCTTGAGCTCAGGAGCTGGCGACCAGCCTGAGCAAGAGTGAGATTCCATCTCTAAAAATAGCTGGGCATTGTGGTGGGCTACTATAGTCCCAGCTACTCGGGAGGCTGAGGCAAGATGATTGCTTGATCCCAAGAGTTAGGAGTTGCTATGAGCTGTGATGTCACAGGACTCTACACAGGGCACAGAGTGAGACTCGTTCTAAAAAAAAAAAAAAAAAAAAAAAGAAAGAAAGAAAGAAAAGAAAAGAAATATACCACTAAAATTATTGCATGATTTAGATTTTAGAAAAGGACAACATAGACCAACAAAGTAAAAAACAGAGCTAAAACAGATTGTTTTAGGCCTGTTAAATATTTTACATAATGAACTTAAAATGTAAAATTGTAATGCAGTTTATTTCTCTTCTATTATGATCCAGCTAATTGTTGTTACTGTCATCATTTCCTGGAACTACAGGGGAGCTCTGCAGAGCCCCACTTTTATTAAAGTCTTTCAGGATCGCCTATGTGTGATACCAGCAGATAATGTAGTGGTCTGTCTTTCTCTAACAAAGGCACCACAAAGAAATACAAGTTTTTCTGATATACATTGTAATGTAATTTGTCTACCACATTTAAAGTATCAGTAAAAAATAAATCACAGAGCTGGTGAGCACCTTTCACGCAGACTGAAAGATCAGAGTATCTTTGTCAATAATTTCGTTATAGGTAGTGAAAGTTCATGCAGTTTCATCTAGTACAGATTTGTATGGCCTTTACAGAGAGCCAGTTTTTAAAATTTACCACCTACTTGCATAGATAAGGAAACTTGACATAGAGAAGTTATATATCAGATTTTGCTTCTGTGTAATAAGCAGTTATTAGTACAGAACCTCAGGGGCACACAGCAAAGACCATTTACGTCTCACATGTGTTCAGGGCTGGGCTTAGTTCAGTGGTTTTGCTGGTCTCTACTGGGATCACTCCCTGACCTTGGGCTGACCATGGGCTCTTCACTAGGCTGGGGACAGCTCTGCCCCATGTGTTTCTCATCCTTCTCTTAGAACCAACAATCTAGTGTGGACATGTTTGTTTGTTTTTAATGACAATGGTAAAAAAACATTCAAGGCCTTTTGACATCTAGATTTACAGCTGTTACCGTCTCACATCTCAGTTGTCCTGTTGTCTGAAGCAAGTCACATGTGGTTGTCAAATGTACTACACTCTCACAGGAAGGACTTGAAATATCCTTGACAGAGGATGACTACAGAGGGGATAAATAATGGGGGCCCTACATGCAATTAATAGTTCACATTGTGTTGTCCTGGGTGCAACCTATAGTGACGGCTGAGGTAGGTCGAGAACACACACTTCTTCAGGCACCTGCTTTCTCAATGGTTTCTTAGACAGATGTTAGGGTTTACTTCTAATTCGGTGCATTCAGAGGCTTTTGAGGTAGCACTAAAGGTCCACATTTAAATTCTAGTTTCTACCTATCACAAGCACAAAGGACAATGGACTCAGATGGTGGAACCAACTTCCATTGCGTCTGTGCAGCTGCAGTGATCACATGCTCCTCTAATTTGATGCCTGTGTTGAGAAATAGAGAAAAATCATAATCTCTCGAACACAATTTCTTGTCTTTATCTTATTGCATCTGATTGCTCTGTCCAAATCCTCATTCATAAGCAATAGACGGTATCATCTATTGTTGTTCTTGGATGATATGAGGAAAATAGGCTCAATCCATTTAGGTTGTTAGGTTTACAATGTATTATGCATTTTACATTTTCCAAGACAGTATGTGAACTTAGAGTAAAAATACTGTTGTTTTCTATTTTATTACTTATCAGTCAATTACTACTTTCAGATATGTGAGTATTAAAGTTGGGGCATTGCACTTAATAAAAACATGTTATTTCCTTAAGCTTGAAGGATGTTTGTTTATACTTACTTTACACTTCACTTTCCTTATATTAGTGGTAAGAAATCGATCTGATAGTTAGAGGTACTCTGAGTCGATGACTAGAGTCATGACAAGTGATCACTCTCTTGATAGTGGTTTGACATCAAACATAATATAAAGATTTTTTTTTGGTCTTATCTCCTGGTGAAAAGTATATCACAATATTAGTTGGGTAAAACCCTTACTAGAATGAAAATACTATATGTATTATTTTTTAACAGTACTTGTGTACCTTTTCTTGAAAGAAATTATTTATTTGAATTATTTATCATGAATTTGTTTAACCAAAATACATGATAACATGAAACTCAGAAAGTCAAATAATTTTGCTAGAATTATTCTTTCACTGTACCTTCAATTAATATGTGTTTAAAAGGCTCAAGTAAAGCGACATGGCTACGTGTGTATGTTCACACAAATATAAATATTTCCAATAATAGACATCTCCTATTTACACAGATTAGAAAATCAAACTCCCCCTAGAAGTTTCTCTCCCCTTTCATGCTTCCCACCAACAAGTAAGGCAAAGCAGTGTTGAGTTATTTCCTTACTAAAGTAGACTAATGCTTCCCTCTCTGATATATTCTAGAATATTTTGTGGTTATCCATTCTAGTAAAAGCTAGTAAAGCTTTTGTAGTAATTGCCTATGTTGTTGATGATTTCAGCACTTGTGTTACTGAGTTTCATTATCAGCCTCATGTATGTACTATACTTCTTCCTCCATGTAATTTATTCTTTCCTTTTCAGAACTCATTATAAAAAAAAAAATCCTTTTTTCAAAGAATTAAAAGTAGACTTATGATTTGACCCAGAAATCCCAATACTTGGTATTTACCCAAAGGAAAAGAAGTCATTTTGTCAAAAAGACACTTGCACTAGACTGTTTATTGCTGCACAATTCACAACTGCTCAGCTGTGGAATCAAATAAGTGCCCATCAGTTCATGAGTGGCTTAATGAAATGTAGTGTATATGTATACCGTGGGATACTACTCCACCATGAAGAAGGATGAATTAATGGATTTTGCAAGAATTTGTGTGGAACTGGAGATCATTATCCTAAGCGAAGTATCTAATAACAGGAAGGCAAACAGCACATGCACTCACTGTTATAATAAACTGGAACCAACCAGTGAGCACAGAATGAGGTAAACCTCAGTAGAAATCAAGCAGGGAGGAGCAGGGGGTAGGAGAGGGTAAAAAAACTACCTCATAGGTATAACGAACACTATCTGGGTAATAGACACACTTACAACCCTGACTCAAGCATAACAAAAGCAATGCATGTAACCAAAAAAAATCATACCCCTGTAATATTTTGAAATTAACAAAAAATGGAAAAAAATTTTTTTTAATCCTGTTGGGCCATTTCCTTGCACAGCCCATTCAGGCCCATCTTCGTCCCTTACCTAGCTACTTTCAAAGAGAAAGTCCAGTTCCTGGAATGAAACAGCCCTTATAAACTTGCAATGTTCACCCCTTGTCAGTGCCAACCAGAATTCTTATACTCCAGCAGTCCAATATATGGCAGCCTGCTCTGTAACTCCTTTATAAAAAGTGTTAGTTTATTTTCTAAAAAGTTCTTGTAAAACATTTAAAATTACAGGTAAATCATCAATCCAGAAATTTTTTATTTTTTTTTCTGGGGTACAGTGTGCTATTTTTATATACAATTTGAAATATTTTCATCAAACTGGTTAGCATAGCCTTCATGTCATTTGCTTAGTTATTATGTTAAGACATTTATATTCTTCATTTAGGAAGATTCACATGTACCCTTAAAAGATGAACAAAATCACTCATAATTCTACCACTCAGCTCTCATCATTGTTATAAATGTGGGGTATTTCTTTTTGTATTTTTGTTTCTTTCATTGTATTTTTCCCCAAACTTGTGTTGTAAACCATTTTAAACATCTTGAAAAGTTGGAAGAATTTTACAGCAGACATCTGTATGCCTTGATTATACCATTAACATTTTCCTATATTTTCTTTCTCACATATATAAAATACCCCACTCCTGTATCCATCATCAATCTGTCTTATTTCTGATGCATTGTGAAGGCAATTGCAGACCTCAGTCTGCACCATTGCAGAGCAGTTATGGGTTAGTTAGAAGTTCCAGGTGAGGTGAGGAGACCCGATGCAGAAGAGACACTGTCGGACGTCACAGGCTTTCCTAGACAGCACTTCTGCCTCCACAAATACACTTCGGGTGTCAGACTACATGTCCTAATTTTTAGTTTGAAAATCTGTGTCCATACGACATATCTGGGGCTCAGAATTTTCTAAAACTAGGTAATGAAATGTAGGCCATTCTTGCTCAGGCAGACCAAGTCCTCGAGAAATAAACAGAAGAGGCCTCTTTAATCATCAGTTTCCCTACTTTAGGTAAGAGGCAGCAAGGAATATATGATCGGGGTGCTCTTCCTGCAAGATGCGTACAGAACTTTTTCAAGTCTTTTCCTTTCTTTCATTTCCTTTCTCGTCTCTCTTTTCTCTCTCTCTCTCTCTCTCCTTTTTTTAAAGGAAGAGAGCCTATTTTATCTCTTGCTTTTAAATTTTTAATTAAATTCAGCAGTACAAACTATCTATTCTTTCTTCACCTTGTTCCTGTAAGCCTGTACTGTTGACCTGGAGTGTGGGCATTAGCTTCTCGAGACCTGTGAATCCCCTGAAATTTCCCATGCAGCTGTGCAAGTCTGTGTATGCAGAAGAAGCTCCATGTTATTTATCAGATCCTAAAGGGCACCTGCACAAAAGACTAGGAGAACAACTCCCTTAAATCCATGGCCATGTAAAAGGTACAATTAGATTTTTCGAGGTATAAGGTGGTCTCTTAGCATTTTATTAATAGCGAAAATTGAACACCGGCAGTGGGACTTATAGTAAGGGTGGAAGATCTCTGTATATGATTATTTCTTTAATGTGAACATGAGAAAATGTGTGACCTCCAGAGCTTCTGTTAATGCTGACTTAATAGGAAGTGCTTTCATTGAAAATGTTATTTCAATGAGATTCTCTTACTCCTTCAACCAGCTAGTATCTATTAGGGATTTGGGGATTATAATGTTGTTCAGTCACAGCTTAATTTTGTGCCACCGTTTCATTTCTTCCTTCAAATGTCTGGTAATGAATGTAACCCTTTATTTGTTTTCACTGCCTGCTTTCCTATTCAAAATGATTCTCCGGCTGCATTCCAAAGTGGAGAAACCAAATAGAGATAAAGCTTTTGATGATCAACAGAGTAGACACAGATGGTGTAGGATATAGCAGTAGTTTTCAAAAGCAATTTATACAATTCTAATTCTTTTACTGTCTAATGTCATGTTTACCTGAACTAATTCTTCCTCTTATTATTCATTCTCTATAAATACACTCTTATTTTATTGGTAAGTGCTCCGAAATGTGCTACATAAAAAAAGATTACAACAGCACTTCTGATTCACTTAAAGGAAGTAATTTGTTATGAATTGGGAGACTGAGTTTAAAGAAAAAATGGATTGTAGAACACTGTCAGGAGCTTTTTTAAGACAGAAATTTTTCTCCTAGAGAAAAATTGGCTACCTTATGAAAATGTAAGAAACCCTTTATTAAATAGAAAGCTATTTTGCTGAGGGAGCTCAGGTGTAAGTAGAGATTTGGTGGTTGCTTTCAGGGGGAATGTGTAGTTGGGGTATTCAGAAGCTTCAGGGGGATACATTTTTCTACTAGTCACACAGTGAAGTAGCCAAAGAGAAAGTAAATAAAAGCTCTTGTTTTGTTATCTACACGTGCTTTAGCACTTCTGCTTCTTACCAGTATTTAACGCCTCTCTACATTTGTCCAAGTTTCAGCACAGAAACTATAATAACTGTATGGCAGCACATGTGTTTGTTTTAATGTATTGCTTTAAAATCACTCTGCCATAAACTACGGGTAGCCACATTCATGTTACCATTCATTACTGAACTTAGCATGTCCCTGTCGTAAATATTTTTACTATTTCAAAGATATCTAAAGTTCTAATCATTAAAAGTTTCCCTTTTCCAGTGGCACCCATAGCTTAGTGGGTTGGGCGCCAGCCAAGTACCCTTAGGTTGGTGGGTGCAAATCCAGCCGGGGCCAGTTAAAATCAGCAATGACAACTGCAACAAAAAAAATAGCTGGCTGCTGTGGCAGGCACCTGTAATCCCAGCTACTTGGGAGGCTGAGGCAAGAGAATCGCTTAAGTGATTCTTAAGCTTAAGTATGAGGTTGCTGTGAGCTGTGATGCCACAGGACTCTACCAAGGGCAACACAGTGAGACTCTGTCTCAAAAAAAAAAAAAAGTTTCCTTTTCCCTTTTCAATTGTAAAGACCTAAAAATAGAAGCAATTACAGACATATCATTAATGAGTAATCAATACAGTCATCCTCTATAAAGCCTACTGATGGATTATGATTCTAGTTATGTCTTTTTTTTTTTTAACCTTTATTAGCAGCTTGGAAGAAGGCACTCTGGACCCTTCAGCATTTTAAATTTGTGAAATTAGTTTCTGTTGAGTACTGATGGTTAGGAATCTATTATCACCAGGTTTTGAATCATTGTAGGAAATCACAATGGGGGAGAAATCCATTTCTCATGGCTTATTATTTACAATGGTACCTGTGGGAATCAAGATCTATATTTAAAAACTTATTTTGAGTGTGCAAACTACTTTTCTGAATAAGAAAATACAAACACCTCTAAACAGATAATATTAAGTTATTTTGAATAATACATATTTATAAATTAAACTTCCCTGCTTATTTCGTAATTTGAGTTGGATTTAATTTATTTAAAAGATAATAGTGGAATGCTCAAATGAGAGATTAGGGGCATGTGCCTGGCTTCAAGGTGTGTCATTATATTGACGAATTTATGATGGGCCCTAATTGAGTCCTCAGGTTCAAAAGTTCTATTTTTATCCATTTAGTCAGAATAGATTAATTTATGATATACAGGGTGGACATAAAGTTAATGTGCAATTTAAAATTGTTTTAAATATAGGAAATTGCACACGGACTTTGTTAATTTCCTCCAGATAGGTCATTGTGATGTAGATTGGAATTCTTGGTTTGTCAAGAACATTACATTTTCCTATAACAATTCTACATAGCCAATTATAGTCAGATTACCAGGCCAACATATGTTCATGATTAAAAGAGTCCTGTAACTCACATACTTACTGGCATCAGACTAAATAGTGAGAAGCATCCATCTAGAATTCTCTATAGACAGAAATCCCTGCTAGATAGAAGCTCCATGAGGACAGGGACCATTGTGGGTCTTACACACTACTGTGTCCTCAGCACCTAGTGTGGCATCTGAAAAGTATTGTTCCTTAAATAAGTAAATGGATGAGACTGTAATACTTAGAATCTGTTGGCCAAGATGCCTTCTCCCTTAATTAACAATGCTTGAGTGGCATTGTGAATATGTACTTCTGGGATTCTTTTCTCTATTCTTTCAACACTATGGCAACTGCATCTTAACTGACCTTTGTTTCATCAGATACATGAATATCTCCTGTTTGAATTTGCTCCAGCCTAAGAGCCAATCTAACCCTTTGAAGAAATTTGCTGTATCTCTAATCTATTCTTTGTCAGTTCTGTGATCTATCTTAACTTCAAAATTCTTGGGAGTAACGTCATGTGTTTTTTTCTTAAATTGTAGCCCAGCAGTTTAGACTTTGAGATTAGACCCATGTGCCTTCAAATTCAGATTTCCCTGTTATGAATTACATGATCTTGAGCAGAGTACTTCATTCTTTGAACTTCACTTTACTCATGTATAAAATGAGATCAAGTCCATCATGACATAAGACAAACAGCATAACATGTACATAGTATCTAACACACTATAAGGACTCAATGAATCATATGTTGTTATTGTTATAGGTGTTGTCTAAGATCATACCAATGACTGATAGAAACTTTACATCATCTATAGCACACTCTCATTTCTTACTCCTTTGCAGTAAGCAGAAGCCTGAGAACTAGCTGTACACTATAAAAAAAGTACCAGTGGTTAGGCCACAAGAAAGGAGAAAAAGATGTCCCTTTTTTTCCAAATGTAAAAGAGGATCAGAGACAGATGGACATAGTAATTTTGGTATCTTTCACTTAGATCGTAGGGGTATCAGATAAAGAATGTTAGAGGCTCTAACTCAGCTAAGTGAACAGAAATCCTTGTAGAATTTGTGCGCTACAGGGAGCATTATGTATCTTATTTATTGCTACTGCATGGAGGAGTAGCACAGGGCAAAAATAAATTTAAAAAGACTTTTTGATAAACACATGAATATCTACTGACCAAGTTTTAAAATATGGCTATACATTTTGTATTGATTTTACAACTTAAAATAAAGATCCTTTTCCTCTTTCTATGATTAACTTTTCTATTTCTTATTATTACAACATAATTCAGGGGTATGAATGTTTTTGGACACAAGGATTGTTTTTGTAATGCTTGAGTCAGGGCTTCAAGTGGGCCCGACACCCAGATAGTGTTTATTGTACTCATTATGTAGATTTTTGCCCACTCACTCCTTCCTTCTCAATGTGTGCTTATCCATTAATTCCAACTGAACAATGAGTACATGTGATGTTTATTTTTCCATTCTTTAAATACTTCACTTAGGATAGTGGTCTCAAGTTCCATCCAAATTGTTGCAAAAAGCATTAATTCACCCTTTTCTAATCCTCCATTGTATACATATACCACATTTTGTAATGCACTCAGAATTAATGGACACTCGGTTTGATTCCACATCTATGCAATTGTGAATTGTGCTATAATAAACATTTAGTGCAGGTGTCCTTTTGATAAAATGACTTCTTTTCCTTTGGGCAAGTTCCCAGGAATGGGATTTCTAGATTAAATGGTAGGTCTACTTTTAGTTCTTAGAGGGATCTCCATAATCTTTTCCATATAGGTTTTACTAATTTGCATCCCACCAACAGAAATAAGTACACTTTTCTCTCTGCTTCCATGCCAGCATCTATTGTTTTTGGACTTTTGAATAAAAGTTATTCTAACTAGGGTAGGGGTATTTCTAATTGTAGTTTTAATTAGAATTTTCCTGACAATTAGTGATGTTGAGCATTTTTTCATGTTTGTTGTCTCTATCTTCTTGTGAAAAGCTTCTGTTCATGTATTTTGCCTACCCTTTAATGGTTTGTTGTTTGTTTGTTTTGTTTTCTTGCTGATTTACTTGAGTTCTTTAGAGGTTCTCATTATTAGACCTTTATCAGATATATAGCCTGCAAATATTTTCTCCCATTCTGTAGGTTGTCTAAATCTGTATCCGGACAGAAGCTTCTTAATCACATCCCATTTTTTAAGTTTTTTGTTGCTGTGATTGCCTTTGAGGTCTTTTAAATAAATTCTTTGCCTAGACTGATATCTAGCAAAATTTTTCTTGCATTTTCTTCTAGAATTCTTATGGTTTCATGCCTTACATTTAAGTCTTTTATTCATCTTGAATTGATTTTTGTGAGCATTGAGAGCCCTGGATCCTGTTTCATTCTTCTGCATGTGGTTATCCAATTTTCTCAGTACTATTTATTGAATGAGGTTTCCTTTCTCCAGTCTATTTTGTTGTCTGCTTTGTCAAAGATCGGTTGGTTGTATGTGGATAGTTTCATGTCTGGTTCTCTGTTCTACCCCCATTGGTCTACGTCTCCATTTTTGTGCAAATAAAGTGCTGTTTTGGTTACTATAGCGTTGTAATATTGTTTGAAGTCTGGTAATGTGGTGCCTCTAGATTTATTGTTTTTGCTTAATATGTCTTTGTCTATTTTGGCTCTTTTCTGTTCCAAGTGAAACATATAATTATGTTTCCTAGACTTATGAAATATGACATTGGTATTTTTTTTGGTTGTTGTTATTGTTTTAGACAGAGTATCACTATGTTGTCCTTAGTAGAGTGCTGTCGCGTTATAGCTCACAGCAACCTCAAACTCTTGGGCTTAAACGATTCTCTTGCCTCAGCCTCCTATGGACTACAGGTGCCCACCACAACACCTGGCTATTTTTTGGTTGTTGTTGTCATTGTTGTTTTACAAGCCCAGGCTGGGTTTGATCCCACCAGCTCTGATGTATGTGGCTGACACTCTAGCCGCTGAGCTACAGGTGCCAAGCCATGACATTGGTATGTTGATGGGGATTGCAATGAATTTGCAAGTCACTTTGGGTAGGGTGGACATTTTAACAATGTTGATTCTATCAATCCGTGAGCATAATTGTTTTTTCATTTGTGTATGTTATCTGAAATTTCTGTTTTATAGTTCTCCATAGAAATATTTCCCCTCCTTGGTTAGGTATATTTCTAGGTATTTTATTTTCCTTGTAGCTATTGTGGATATTATTGAGTCTTTGACTTGACTGTCACTTGACTATTACTGCTGTATAGGAATGCTATTGATTTGTGCACAGTGTTTTTGTAACCTGAGCCTTTGATGCATTTATTTATCAATTTCAGGAGTCTCTTGGTATAGTCTTTGGGTTTTCTAGATATAAAATCATATTGTCAACAAACACTGATAGTTTGACTTCTCTTTCCTGATTTTGATACCATTTGTATCTTCCTCGTGCCTGACTGCTCTGGCTAGGACTGACTAGTGCTCTGACTTAGGAACTGTGTTAAATACAAGTGGTGACAGTGGGCACCCTTGCCACATTCCTTTTCTTAGTGGGAATGTTTTCAACTTTTCCCATTCAGTGTGATGTTGGCTCTGAATTTGTAATACCCATACATGGCTTTTATAACCTTGAGATATGTTCCTTCTATGCCTAGATTGTTGAGGTTTTTACCATAAAAGAGTGCTGCATTATTTCAAGTGCTTTATCTATATCTATTAAGATGATCACATGTTCTTTGTTTTTGCTTTACTGTATATGCTGAATCACATTTATTGATTTACATATGTTGAACTAACCTTATATCCCTGGAATGAAGCCCATTTGATTATGGTGGATTATTTTTTTGATGTGCTGTTAAATTTGGTCTGCTAATATTTTATTGAGGGTTTTTGCATCTATGTTTTTAAGGGCTATTGTGAAGTTTTCCTTTTTTATTGAGTCCTTCCTAGATTTAGTATGAAGATGATACTGGCTTTGTAGAAGGAATCATTCTCTTTGCCAGTGATATGGAATAATTTCTATAGTATAAGTACCAGCTTTTCTTTGTAGGTGTGAAAAAAAAATTGGGCTGTGATTCCATCTCATCTGGAGATTTTTGTTGTTGTTGTTATTGCAACATTTTTTAATTTCTGCTCCAATCTCTCTGCTCATTATTGGTCTGTTTAGGATCTCTATTTTTCCCCAGTTGGGTCTTGGGAGTTTATATTTTTCCAGGAATTTGTCCATTTTCTCTACATTTCTGAAATTATGTGTTTAGAGATTTTCATAGTATTTATGGATGATATTTTATTTTTCTGTGGTATTAGTTGTAGTATCTTTTTCACTTCAGATTGAGCTTATATGCATCCTTTTTATTCTATTCCAGGTTAATCTAGAAAGAGATTTATCAATTTTGTTTATCTGTTCAAAGAATCAACTTTTGCTTTTATTTATCCTTTCTTTTATTCTTTTGTTGTTGTTGTTCTTTTCCATTTTGTTTATTCTGCTCTGACCTTAGTTATTTACTGCTGTTGGCCTTGGGTCTGGTTTGCTATTCCTTTTCTGGTTCCTCGGATGTGTCATTAGGTTGTTAATATGTTATCTTTCTGTCTTTTTGATGTAAGCAGTTAGAACTATGAGTTTTCCCTTTAGAACTGTTTTTGCTGAATCTCACAGATTATGATAGCTTGTATGTGACCCCTTTGTCATTCAGTTCAAGATTCTAGTCTACCGAATTTAACTAAGTATTACCATTCATATTTAAGAAGTTAAAATGAAAATCTCACAATATCCTTCATATTATGACTTCCGTATTTTCTACTGGTATTACATCTTAAAATAAGAAGCTGGTTTACTTTTTATTGCTATGTATTTTACAAACTGTGACTTGTGCATTTCTAAGACAATTCCTCATTAATAAAGAAACACACACTTGCCCTGAAAGGTGTTATAGTCACAGAAAACTCTAGTGAATAGGATCATATTGCATTTTTTGCAGTACCTTTACATGTGCTATAGTGTAGTAAAACTCACTCTCAAGTGTCATAAATTTTCATATTCTGAGGATCAAGTAATGTATGCTTAGGTTACTGCTGCAACACAGGACACAATTCCAGCCCCATTACCAAGCTTACAGCACATGACCCACTTTCTCTCCTGTCTCTTTATACACATATACATAATACCAGTCAATGTATATGTTTACAAAATAAAATATATCTCTGCTATTCCTTCCATGTTTCTTTCCTTTTGCTTTTTCTCCTCTTTTCCCACTGGTTTGTCAAACTTTTATTCCTACCAGATGCCAACAGATGTGAGAACACTAAATTATTTGAGCCAAGTTAAATCAGCGTCAGCCTGACAAGGAAAAGGTAATCATACGTAGGCATAGACACTCGTGGAGACACAATCGACAGTGATCACATGTATTGAGGAGTGTGCTCAAAGACACTTCATTTGTTTAAGATAATGGAATTATTTTAAAATTAACACAAATAATACCACAAAACTTTCAGACTTTAGTAATTATCTAAAAGAGGAGGAAATGAAAAGTGAATTTTCAAGAATTCCTAAAAAGATGTACTTCGTATTAGATCATATTGCTACATATGAGATCTTTACATTTTTACTTGTCTCATGACATATAGCAATATTATACAACTGTAGGTTAATTGAAATTCATATTTAAGCTGAACTTGCATTTGTACTGTATCAGTTTTGAGAACTGCACTCTAAATTCTTACATTACTTGGGAGAAATATTTCCTTTTATACTACTTAATGTTGAAACCATTTTATACTTTAAAATATGACTTATTTATTGATGCTAATCCAGTATTTTATCCCTACTCTGTCCTTTTCTCTAAATGCAATTTAAGGAAAATGATACCTCGTTGTTTACTAATTTGGGTGATATTTTTATCACACCTCTTATTTTCATTTGAATTATTATGATAAATATAGATGCTATAGGAAAGATTTATGAATGTAACTGCTTCCAATTTATTTAGCTCAAACCAGATGGAGATAAACAAACAATTCAATGGGGTGGTGCCTGTGGCTCAAAGGAGTAGGGTGCTGGCCCTATATGCCAGAGGTGGTCAGTTCAAATCCAGCCCCAGCCAAAAACTGCAAAAAAAAAAAAAAGAAAGAAAGAAACAATTCAATGTAGCACTTATTGACATAATGACTTCATAATACTTTACAGTTTAAACTCGTTTCTAACCTTTTGATAGCATTTGGTTTTATAAATACTGAAAAAAAATTAAATGATGACAGAAAATATTAAATAGTACTGTAATTTTTCACTAGTCTTCTTTGTTATTTCTCTGAAAGACTACCTATGTTATTGTGGAATCATTCCTAAAATCAAAGATACATTGTGCAATTCATAATTTAAATCTTTATTAGATTACTCTTTGGGAAAGTAATGTTACTATTTTATGCAATTAATAGTCAATTATTTTATTTATTCCAAGAATCAGCCAAGATGCACCAAAATTAAGTTAATGAGAGAATAAATTGTTTTTTCACCTTCAAATATACATCCCTTTCCAAATTATCTTCAAATATTTACTTAAATTTAACATTTAAGTAAAGCTTGTATTGAAAGCCTGGGATATAACCATATCAAGACAATGACAGAATCCTATGTAAAGGAAACTTTTAGTCTAACAGCTAGCCAGTAAACTTCACAACCAACTCAGGAGTGAGGTCAGGAGAGTGTCTCATTTAACTTTTTATTCCCAGGCCATGGAATGTCTCATTTAATTTTTTATTTCCACAGTTCAGCATAGTTCCTAGCCCATGGTTAGTCCTCAATAAACAATTGTGGAATGAATGTTATAAGGGCTATGAGTGGTATTCTTGTTAAAGTACAGTGGAAAGTCTAGAAAGGGAGCAATATAAAAACCTGTTTTGTTCAGAAGTGAAGGTCAAAATAGTTCTCAGTAATTTTTTTCAGTGCTTAGAAACCTATACCTAAGCATGAACAATGTGACATTAACCCTAAGATATACCAACACCACTCCCAGCTGGTCTGAGGCTAGACCACTTAACCTTAGAATTGTAGCCTCTGCACTGATGTAAACTGTGGCTCACAGCAGTTGGCACTTGCCCCATTTTACTTCAGAAAGATGTCACCAGAATTAGCGGGAGAATGACGCTTTAGAGCCCAACTGGGGAGAAACACTCTGAGTGTCAAATAATTTTTCACTTTTCATGTTCAAGTAGGTTCCTTGAAATGTGAAATGAAAAAAAAAAAGAAGAAGAAAATATGGCTAATAGGACACATTTACTGGAGTGAAGGGGCATTTCCAAACTATTTTCTTAAATACTTACTGCACATTAGAACAAATGTATATTTTTAGCTCTACAGATTAAATGCCTTTTATGAAAAAAAGGGGAATTAAACTTCCTGAAAAAATATTTTGCCTAGTTAATAAGTTATGACATCTTTAGAGTGTTGTTTCTTATGCTTTTTAGGGCCCATGTTACTAAATTAAGCTATATGAGTATCCAAAAATGAATGTATGATACACCTAAAAATTGTTCATGGTTTGCTGTACAAAACATGTTGTCTGCTAGGAAACATTTTAGAACAATCCCTTGGCACGTCAAAGAAGTATACCTGAGCAAGTAATGACCTTTCCTCTCTCTCCTCTCCAATAGGGGGAATAGAACTAAGCACCAGAAAGGTGAACTCTAAAAACTAAATGAGGGCTCCATTCTTTACTACAAATTTTGAGGTAGTTGGGTTCTGTAAGCTCCCCCATCATTTCCCTACCTCTTCTCATTTTTAATGTGGCTGGGCTCTCAACTTAAAATCTTCCTTCCACTCCTTGCCTTCCTGCCATCTATAATTACGGTAGTATCTTAGGTGATGGCCATCCCTTGTTCTCATCTGACTCTCATCTAAAACCCTTCAGTAAAGAGTATAGTTATTTCTGATTTTGTCTACATAGAACATAGGTAGGGAGATTTAACCACTCTTGTGAACCTATGCCTAGTGGCATGGGGGAAAGTGATGCTGCCAGGCAATGTGATATCAGTATCCTCTCTTCCTACAAGTTACAGAGTTATGCTCCTGACTCAACCTCTTCATTCTCAGATGCACTTTCCCTTAGTTATCCTTCTAATTATTACCTTTCTCTTCTGTTTTCCTTCATTTCTCCTCTTTCTCCAGGTGCTCCTGCATATTATTCCCTGACCCCTTTTCATCTTCTGTTCTGCCTCCCTCAGTCACCTTATCCCCTCCTCTGGCTTCAACCACATTTCCCTATAATCTGTCCCCCCACGTTTTGAAATAAACTTTTACTTGTTCGGGAAATTTTAGAAATATCCCATCACCTATTAAATAGTCAATACTCCTTGGATCGACCCTAATTTCTGACCCTAATCAAGTTCCCACCGACCTATATTCACCTCTTCTTTTACTCACTAATATTCCTAGAGTCAACCAGTTTAGATCACTAGTTATTTTCTAACTCAATATTCACCTTCTTACTCTTGTGTATTTACTTATTGTTGTACTTCTTAATTGCCTTTCACCCCATTTCTATATACTCAAATTTTGCCCATTTTTCTAGAAACATCTCAAATACTACATCCTTCATGACACCGTCATTGCTGCTCCCATCTTGAATTAATCCCTTATTGATGTTTTGCAGTGTGTGGTTAGGAGTTTCACTTTGGGTTCTGATCAAAAATGCAAATCCCTAGGCCTCAGCCCACATCTAAAAGTTTATTAAGGTCTAGGTCTCTTTGAATTTAGTAAGTCCTAAATAAATATCAATGGATTAAAAGAAAAAGAATGAATGCATTTTATTAGCTAGCACCCAATGAGCATTAGAACTTACAAGGCTAACGTATAAATATACACTTGACTAAAGAAAATAACAGCTTGATTATTCTTCAAAACAAAAGAAAAACGTAAGGTAGATTGAAGCACTATTAGGAAATCAATTAAAAGATTAATTATGTATATTTAGGTGTGGCTACTTCCCTCATCACTGCAATGCTCAACAGAAAATTTAATACCTTGAGGAAGCTGGGACTTTACTTACAGTTTTCTCTTTGCTTCTTTACTGAGTGCTCTTTGACAATTCTTTCTTGTTTCTGGGTCTTTCCTTGCCTTTAATATGATTGGGTTCAACTAGATAAGCCAACTATAAGTAATTCTATGATTTTATTATTCTATGACTAAGCTATGTGACTTAGTCAAGGCTATGACTTCCAACTTTAGACTATTTCTGGTTAGTCCTATTAAACAAAAGTTCCCACATTTAAGTTTCCCTAGGGATTCTCTCAAAGGAGTTCAAAACTCTAGACAAAGTATCTAACTATCCTTAATATCAAGCACATTAACTCAAATCATTTAGCAAAGGTTGTTTTAGGTGTGTATTAATTTAGCCCATCTTACTGCCTATAAATACATCAACTCTGAGACTCATGTTTTGCCATTATGGTGTTGTGCCTGAAAATTAAGCCAGAATTCTGGGCTTTCTTGATGATAAGATGTAAGATATAGTATTTCTTTTCTTTTCTTTTTTTTTTTTTTTTTGAGACAGAGTCTCACTATGTCACCCTGAGTAGAGTGCTGTAGTGTCACAGCTCACAGCAACCTCAAACTCTTGAGCTTAAGTGATTCTCTTGCCTCAGCCTCCCAAGTAGCTGGGACTACAGGCACCCGCCACAACACCCTTCTGTTTTTTGTTGCAGTTGTCATTGTTGTTTAGCTGGCCTGGGCTGGGTTCAAACCTGCTGGCCTTGGTGTATGTGGCTGGCACCATAACCACTGTGCTACAGATGCTGAGCCAAGATATAATATTTCTGTGGCTATAGTCTTAAATGAATAACTTCAATGAGAATGAAAATAATGTCTTTGACACAAATTCTTTATTTTGTATCATTTGAACATAAAAAGATGACTATGATTATACTTTTAAAAATTGCTTGTAAGATTCCTGTCTTTATATATTAGGTCCATAAAATCTATTTTAAAACATGTTTCCATGAAGAAATATGACAAATAATGGGTTAAAAGTATTGTGCTATGCCCTTCTGATATCATCGCGTCTAAGTATGTTGCCTCTCCACAGTTTGAATTCTAGTTTTACTGGCAAGTAATTAATTACAATAGTACAACTACATTGTTTTATTTCTGTATCATTGCTACTATTTATTGCACAATTTCCTAGATTAAACAATACATTCAAATGACATAATGAATTATATACTTTTAAGAACAGAATAAGCCCACACCTACCATGCATCTTACATGGGTACATGTGAAATTTACTAGGTGTAGAATATAAATGTCTAAACACAATAACTAAGAAAATGCTGTGAAGGCTATGTTAACCAGTTTGATGAAAATATTTCAAATTGTATATAAAACTAGCACATTGTACCCCATGATTGCATTAATGTACGCAGCTATGATTTAATACAAAAAAAAAAGAATAGAATAAGCTACATTTGTTAAAGGAATATATGCCAGATTTTCACTGGAAACATTCAAGATTCATTCCTCTTAATGACTTATTTAATTACATATATATTATTCCCTGGGCCAAGACTTATTTTATGAATAAAGTTGTCTCCATATTATTTTGTTATTATCTAAAAGTAATGATAGATCATCTTCTGTATTATATTAAAATGCAAACAATCTAGTTTGTTATTTTTTTTATCAGCTAATTGACTTAAATTTTCTAAGTCTGATTTCAGAATTTTACTTAAACGTCTCTCACAGTTTTCTCTTGTTTTGAACAAAAATAAAAATTATCATTTTATCAGTCTGTGTTTATAAGTTGGACTTAGAAATTCCAGTACTCATTCGGAGCTAAGAAAATTTATCTAGACAAGTATAATTCTTTAACCTTGACACACTCAGTACCTTAGAACACCTCATAATTTAAGAGCATCTCATCATTTAAGAAGTTGGAAAAATTTGGAATGAATGGAAGACTAAATAAGTTTGATTTCAAGATAAATACAAATTAAAAAATTTCAAAATGTTTCTTTCAAAATCCTATATCCAGCCGTGAGCCACCTCTGTAATAAAGGGATTTTTCCTATACTTTCTGAA
The DNA here is from genome assembly GCA_963574575.1 of Galagoides demidoff. Taxonomy (NCBI): domain Eukaryota; kingdom Metazoa; phylum Chordata; class Mammalia; order Primates; family Galagidae; genus Galagoides; species Galagoides demidoff. The sequence goes on from CAUYQV010110033.1 coordinate 20,073, forward strand.
AATTAAAATAAAAAAAATAAGTAATATGTCAGGTAACCCAAATATGTGGTTAATATACACTTTAACAAGGTAACTTGAAGGTATGCATATATTATTGATCTTAAAACAGGCCTACAGGTATTAGAATTATTTGAGTTTCTCATGGTACTTTAGTCATGCAAACAGCTAACTAGATATGTGGGTCATTACAAAAGTTTTAAGGTACACAAAAATTAAGAAATGTTAAATCTATATGAATGGAAACAAATGAAGCCTTCCTAGCAATATCGATAAACCTAACATGTTGAATCTTACCTGGGTTAATCAGCAAGGATGCTGTCAACTGTGTTTCCTGGAAATGAAATAATGGGCTGTAACAGTGTTTCAAAACTTTAGTGCTAAGGGACTTCATTATTTATCTTAGTGTGTGACTTTTTGCATCACTGCTTAGATGACTTAAAAAATTATATAAGAGCTCAATTTATTATCCAGGAGGACCCAGCAGTGAGGAAGATCTATGTGGGGCAGTGTGGACAAAAGCAAAAATGTAGGAGTCCAGGAGGAGGGAGGGTATCTGGTGGGACTTCACCTAATATGCATAATGCAATGGTACATTTCAAAATATTAAGAGTGGAGTATAGATGTCTTACCACAACAAATAAGTAAATGAGGTGATGGTTAGGTTAACAAGTTTTATGTTAGCTTTCCATATCATATATCCAATCAGCACATTGTATCCCATAATTGCATTAATGTACACAGTTATGATTTAATTTAGAAAAAACAGTAAAAATGTACACAGAGTATATAGATTTCATAGTCTCTTTCTTTGTTTATGTAATATTGATTTAAGTTAATAATGTAACTAACTGCTTAATAGAACTAATATCAGACATCAGCTTTTAAATTTGTTTAATTGTTATGGATACATAATAGTTATATACATTCAGAATGTCATCTTTTTTTAAATTTTAAACAATATGGAATGCTTCACAAATTTGCATATCATCCTTGTGCAGGGGCCAGGCTAACCTTCTCTGTATCACAGGATGTCATCTTTTTAAACATTTGGTCCAACTCTTTCTTGTAACACATTTTAATCTGAGAAAAATACTTAGGCCCTGTATCCTATTTCAGATTTTTGGCCAGTAATATAGTGTTTCTCCTTACATACTGTCTTGCATTAAATCACAGAATTTTCCCAGAAGGATCAATTTAATGGTCTAATCATCACACTTGCTATTTTTATATCCTTTCTGGAACCACAGGTTAGATCCAAGGGTTGTCTATTTGATCTTTCTTACCTTTGAGAAATAAGTCCACTATTTGGTTTTCTGATGAGGGAAAAGATGATTTTTTTTTTTCAACTCCTTGGAGTTTGAATTAAATGGCAGTTTCCCCAATGTGTAAGTAATTTGGAAACATCTTCTTTTCCCCTGACAGTTGTACATTGGTAAACTTCTTTGCATTCAGTGGTGTCCTGCAAGACTAAGAACTGGACTATTTTTATCTTTACTAATTAAATATGAAAGATTATTCTGTTATAAAATGATTATGGTTTTATAAATTATACATTATATATCTAAATAAATTACATACCTGGTGATTCAAAGGACAGATTCTAGACCCAGACTGCCCAGATTTATTATAAATCCCATTTTCAGTGCTTTCTAGCTGTGTCCAGGAGTGAGTTAATTAACCATTCTGTACCTCAGAGTGCTCATCCATAAAATGGGAACCTTTTTCGCTCCAATTTCACGCGTTTCTTATGAGGATTGAGTTAATACACAGGCTGTGCTGTGGGATTGGCCACAGGAAAGGCCTGGTTTGATATCACCATTTATAGTTTAATAGCTACAAAAATAAAATCACACTTAACCAGCAGTCGCTATTGTATTTTTTCAATTGTTGTTCCTAAATTTATCCTTCTAAAGAAAGTATGGTTCATTTATGATTTTATGTACAGTTAATTTGATATTTATGTAAGACGACTTTTATCTCCATTTTACATAATCTCATCTAACCATAGTATTAGATGATCTAATGACTCCTGAAAAACTATCGTAGAAATTTAGTTATTTTGTTTATTTTTTAAGGATTATGAGTTTTTGGTTAGTGAAAGATGACTCAGTAGGTTTAACTACTTACAATGACTAAGATTATAACTGATAAATTATGTAAAGTATAAGTATAGCTGGGAGTGGTGGTTCACCCCTGTAATCCTAGCATTCTGGGAGGCCAACGTGGTTAAGTTCAGGACTTTGAGGTTGCAGTGAACCATGATGATGGCACTGCTCTATAGCTGGAGTGGAAGCTAGACTCTGTCCCAAAATAAGTAAATAAATAAAGTAGAAGTATAGTACATACACTAAATTGGAATTGCTTATCATGTTTATTTAGTTTTTTATTTTCAGAAAATAATCACAAACATCTACCACTTCAAAAATATGGTACAAATTAACTTGTGTTCACAACAGAGATGTCTTTAGAGAAGGAGTCCTCTGTAATGAAACTATTGATAAAAATGCAGCCAGGTCCCTCGTCTGTCAAATACCTGCTTTGGTGAGACAAGTTTAATGCATAGAAAGAGCTATTGTTAGCAACAACAGAATCCCAAGCCCTTGGTGCAAACTTTGTCTTTGAACATTAAAGTACGAAAGAGGGTTTCATCTTGCTTACTCATCCAACATTCCGTATGAACAGCAGTTCTATATAATTATTCTTATTGTGGTGCCTTCTATCACTCACTCCTTCCTTTCCTTAAGACATACTGATGACGATGTAGCTTCTATAAAGCACATGTTTTTTGGAGAACGTGTTTTTACTAGGCTTACCAACATAATGTTTATGGTATTTGAAGGTTAGTTATAGTTGGGGTTTTTCCTAATTTTTTTCCTTCAATCTTCTTGAAAACAACTTGAGAAGTTTAAGGTTTTTATACTAGAAAAATTATTGACTATTATTTCTTTGGATACACAGGATTTGTCAGATTTCAATTGTTCATTGTCTTAGAATGTAAAACTCATCAAAATAGCATGTCAGACTCCTGAGTTTACACAAAAATTGTACCTTTCTCCTTAACATTCTCTTCATCTGTTGACATAGTTGGTGTAGGCAAACTGGCTTTGCAGAATGTTGGAAAGCTGGAGGCAGAGATAGTTTTCGGGTAATCTAGGCGTTCATTCTACTTCCTCCAGAAAGATAGGGATGAGGCATTTCTAATGGAAGGTCTGTTTCCTAATACATGAACACAAACCCTCATTATAATAAGAATTTATGCTTTTTCAAATGGGGATGTAAGTTCAGAGTATCAAAGGACAGTGATGTAGCAATGGTTGAGGTGTCCAGATGTGGTAAGACCCTATTACTCTTGAACAGTGTTACTGACCGCCATGTGCCCCCACCGGCTCTCATGTGGACAGAGTGCTAAGTTGGGCTGGGAAATGCTCCTACTTGATCTGACTAATCAAGCTGCAACCATAATCTAGCCTCAAATTGGTCATATGCCATGATATTTCTTCCTGTCATTCTATAGCAGATCTGAAACAATGGTAGAAGTTTTTGTCATTTTAAGAATAGGCTTGTTTCCTGCTCAGGCATCAAGCCTAGTTGCCACTGCTCTTTGATTTAACAGGCATGAATTAGCGGGTGCTCTAAGAAGAATAGGACTAATGATGATAAATGAGCAAGGCATTCTATCCTTGTCAGATGAAATAAAGAAATAGTGAAAAAAAGTGCAGAATAACTAGAAGGAGAGTTTACAAAGGATTCATCATTACAGAATCATCTCGGGCTCATCCATTGTTGAATAAGTCAATAAGAGAAAATTGAGAGCTAAAGCTGACTTTCCCTCTATTTGCTAATATTACTACTGTCAGTGCCTAATGGCTCCACCACTCCCAAGTATTGTGCCTTAGTTTCCTGACTTGTACAATGAGAGAATAATGCTTCAAAAGATGGCTGTAAGGATAAAACTAAATAATAGCTATAAATTTAGAGCTCAAAGTATAATACACACTAAATAAAAATTAACCACAATTATTTATGTTTGAAATAGATACTACTATCTTTATTTTATAGGAAAAGAGGAGAATATGAAGGCTCTGATATTTTCACCCAGTAGCCTAAAGTCATGCACAGCCAGCGTGTGGAAAGCTTCAGTAAAACACATGACTCGTGTTCAAAGTGACTGCAAAAAGAGTGTGGAATCTTGTAATATTTTCACCCCACTAAGATCCTGAAACTGATCCACTAATATTACATGACTCAAATGCACAAAGTCCTTTGATCCATAGGACATTTTTATTCTCCAAGATCTTGAACTCAATTATATATGTATTTCCTGCTTCTGATTTAAAAAATGTAACAGTTAACCACTTCACCGTGTGTATAGTGTGTTGTGTTGTATGATATAAACTGTACATTTTCTGAGTTCCTTCCTCTTACCTTTTAAGATATAAATAAGATTGGTTTAGCCTCCTATTCCATATCCCATGGAAAGTACAGTGCCATTCTTAAGATTTCTCTGAACTCGCGAAGGGTCTGCCATCCTCCTGGTCACGTCTGTCTCCAACCACCTTTCTAGATACCTTTTTTGTTTTCTGTTCTGTGTCTCTGCTCTGGTATATAAACAAACGGGGAAAACGATCTCTTTCTTAAGCCCAAGACTTACACACATTTCCACAAAATCAGTATCCTTAGCAATGTGGATGTAGTGTACTTCCCTGAATTATGAATAAGATGCAGAAACATCAGCACTAACATCCAAAAATTAAGCAGTATGATGTTCCAAAGTTTTCATCTACCATAAGGGCCACTCAGCCTTTCTCTTCTCCTTTCTTTTTCATTCCTCACCACCCACTAATTATCATTAATTTCTAACTTAGAAACACTTTTGCCGTCCTCTATTGATTTCCCTGCTGCTAACACATGTTCTCAGATTCTTGTATTCTACTATATACAAGTGCCTTATCAAGATATTTTCCTAATCCTAGATAATCTTCTTTTTAATAGGAGCACTGTTGTCAGGGATTAAGACACAGATACACTATAATAGGAAGACATCTCAACTTTTCCTGAAACAAGGAGGGGTGGAATTAATAAATAAAATTAAGAAAATAAAACAAAACTCACAATGTAAAGGTATTCCTATAGGGTTAGCCTGGCAGTCAGGGCTTGAATCTCCTTGAAAACTTTAGTAACTCTTTATGGATTGTACTACACACTATTTGTGGAGAGTCACCACACTTAGAAACATGAGAATAATTTCTTCTCAAAAGTGAGCAGTAGCTGGCTACACATGACCTTCTCTGAGCTCATCTATCAGATAAAGAGCATCTTGTTTTTAGGTATGAGTGTTGAGTGTCTGTTTTTCCACCTGGAATAAAATGTTGAATCCAAAATGTTCTTTTCCTAAAAGCTTTGTGACTGGATTTGAAATTCCAAATCTTACACTTTCAATAGGCATCTTTTCTGTGTAGAATTTATATTTTGTATTTGTTCCCCAAAGCTATCCTTCTTGGCTGTTTTTATGACCTGGAAAAATGCCACTTGTCTGAGAATTTTTAAACTGTCTTATTATCTAAGAATGGACTCAACATATGAATGAAGCCATTGTTGTCGTTCAGCGTGTCTGGGGCTACTATTACTTCACTTTGACCTTTGCCCTTTGTAGATTCCCTCTCCTGTGCTTTTTTAAATCAATCATTGTATTTGTGCCACTAGGCTAACCCTTCTGCTCACTGTTTCCTTAGAGCTTTAGCTGAAAGTTACAGTTTAAATATTTAAAACAGGCCTTCAATGAATTATTATTTAAGTGAAAATGCTATATCCTATAGCTTGAGGTTAAAGATTTTGGCAAAGAGGCATCTTGTTTTGCTTTTTGGTGGTAGGAAGTCTTTAATTTTAAACAGGTTAAATATATGATCATAAAACAAAGTCTTAAAAATCCTCCTCCTTCCAGGTAGATTGTACTAAGCTATTCCAGACAGGTCAAAAGCACATATTTTCCTTAACAAACTTCCAGGACAATGATTCTGAAACTCATTCAGGCGTCCATTCCACACTCACGATCTTCTATTTATATTACTGAGTATATTTCTTGCAGTTCCTTATTGGAACTGACAAAAAATGGATCCCCCCTCCCACATTCTCCCAGCCTCTGGAGAACAAGGCTAATTTGCCTCTCAGCCCTTATTCCTTCAAGCAAATCAGTCCCCATTTGATTAAACTCTGTTAGTGAACACAACCTTAGCACTAGTGCTACACACAGGGCTCTCCTTTAAACAAAGGCTACAGAGAAAAAAACTAAACCTTTACAGGACGTCTCGTCATGGGATAAGTATCAGGGAATGTTAATAAAGCCTAAATTGAAAATTCTAGAGCCTTAATCATGGGTGGACTGTATGATTCTTTAGAAACAAACTGACATTCAAAGCAATTTAATGCAGGCTCTTGCCATTCCCTCTTGGGTTTCGGGCATAATATGAGGCTGTTTAAATCATTGTGACTAGCAAAGCTGAGCATCTTTGGAAAATTCAAAGCTGTATTCAACACCTGAAAAGAGGCCTTTGTATTTCTCTCCTGCCATCATGGAAATAAATTTCATGCGTGCTTCATATTTTAGATACGCTTCTGATTTTATCTGGTTTGGGCTATTTGCTGACAGTGCAGGGTTCTTGAATAATACAGATAACATACAACAAATGTGCCCGCTCCTTGGTACACAGGAGAGGAGGATGCTTACAGTACCCACCCCACCCCCGAGTCAGCTCAATAAATTTCAATTGCTCATTACAGTTCCAATGCCTCATTGTTGCCTATATGTGAACAGCTTAAGTGAATAGGAATCAGATGGAGGGTGGGGGAGAGCACACAGATTTCACATAATTCCTGTTGCCAGAGAAACCATTTTCTTGCTGTCTGGGCATGCACCGAGCAGCTTAAATGAACTTGAAGCTTGGTACGGCCCTTGCTGTGACTTTAGTGAAGAAAACAAACAGAAGGAAGAAAATGCTTACAAAGTAAAGCAGAATGAAGTATTAAGATGTTCTTTTAATCAGGGTGGTTTTGTAGATTGGGCTCTGAAGTACCCCCTGCCCCTTGAGACGCTGCTGCATCTGACCACGCCTGTGTTCCAGACTTTACTTCTGTTTCTCTTTTTCTGACATGACTATGACGTGTCTTCATATGTGTTTTATACATTAGGCATATTTACTCAAGAATGCTCTTTTTTCTTCTTCTTTGCTCCCCCAGCACACAACTGTGCTCTGTTTAAGACAAGGGAAACTTTTCCTGGGATGGGGAGGGGACAGAATGTGGCAGTGGCACAGTCTGCTTTCCACAGCTGAAGAGAAATGACAGAGTGCGTGGAAGCTTAAGGGCGAGGCAAACCATGGATTTTACTCTGGTTTCCATAACACTTGGGGTTTTTTGATGAAGGATGGTTTCTAAATGAAAGTTAGAAAATCAGTTAAGAATGTATGAGACAAAATGCTTTAAATGCATGATTCCCCATTTCCACACCTTGTAAGTGTACAGAGTACATACTGATTAAACATATTCTTATCCTGAGAGTATTGAAGGAAACCAAATAGTAGTAGCTTTTATAATAAAATTATTTGTCATTTATTTATTTATTATATTGATGACAGCTCTGAAAAAATCTATTATAGGATTTGAAGATTTCTGTTTTCTTAAAAATGTCCTTGTATTCAGGCTTTCGTGGGGGTTTTGTCTTCTTGTCCTTGTGGAAGAGATAATTGGCAAATCTTTGACCCAGGTACATGGTTTTCATTAAAGTGTCTGTGCCATTGTATGTCACATGTTTGTCTTTCTGCCTCCACCCACCCCCCATTCCAACAAACACACCAGGACTGTAGCCATATCCTATTGAATTCCACAACTCCCGTGCCAAGAGCAGAACCTGGTTCATATAGGTATACGAGAAACGTTTGTTGAAATGAATGAACCAGCATTTTAGTCCCAAAGAATAAATATTATAGTCAAGATAACATTATAAATTAGGAGTAAATAGGTGATGGAATTCAAGATTCCAAATTGCCAGCGCATATTGATCACTGAACACATTTCACATTTATGAAATAAGAAAATCATGGGTTTTCAAACATAGTTTCACATTTCAAAAGGCACATTTTGAGGGGGTGGAATATTAAGAAAATCATTTCGGTTCTCCTTTCAATTCTTCCTGATTACAGGTCTAATGGTTTTTCTTTTTCTCTGTAAATTCCCATCGTAGAATGTTGCACTGCTAAATCTCTGCCTGCACAATTACTACATGCTAATTTCACCTGCCCTGGGGATACGGCCTAATTTAGATTCATTTTTAATGGCCCATCTTCTTTCGGCCAACACAGGTAGAAAATTCGCTGATAGGTTTTAGAGCACTAACTCTAAAATGGTTTAGATTTTTTTCTGTTTTGTCATTTATTTTGTCTTAGAAAAGATGGAAGATTTAAATTCTATTTTTGATTGTTAGATTTTCTTCATGTTTTCTTTGGCTTTTCCCTTAATTCTTTAAATCTCTTCTTTTGTTCATCAGTTTAACAGATCACAGTAGAAGCTATTAAAATCCCCCCATAATAATGTTATTACTCATCATTATTGAATGTACATCTTGTCATTCAGTATGATAGTTGGATTGTGGCCTTGCCAGTGAAAATACACATCACCCCCCTTTTACTCTTCCTTATATCTTGATCAAGCTCTAATGTTTATTAAGTTCTCAGTTCAAATTTCAATGGAGGGTCTGAGTTTTGTTATGCAACCTCTCCCCGGTTCATTTAATAGATGAAAATGCAAAGATATTGCAGGCTTAGCTTGCACTGGGAATCTATGCCTTCTTGTGTTAGATCTTTTCAGTATAAATGCAATTGACAGAGGTGTCTATTATAAGCTATTTGTTATACAATCATTATAAATAGCTCCCATCATGTATAAGACAAGTCTAAATTTGTTTGAAAATAGCTTCCGAAGATACCCTGCTGTGGCTTCCTCAGAGTGCCAGGCTGGCATTCAGTGGGGGAGTCAGACAGAGCAAACTTCATCTAGTCATCCTTCCATCAGCCTGACATGATGTACATCACGCCCAACTTAAATGAGTCACTGTAACTGGGAACATGGCTCAGAGATAATCATTTACAGCTAAGCAATATTTGGCCATATGCTGTATCCTCTGAGGGAAATCTTACTTCGATTCTTTGGGGGGAATGTCCTGCCTAGCTACTTTGGTTGATATTTCCACCAATTCTGTTTAGTTTAACTTTGACTTAGCAGTCCAGGGGAGGAAAGTCTTAAAACTCAAACTTGCAATTGCCCGTCCTCTCTAAAGACCAGTGTGTTTAAGAAAGATAGAAAGCTTAGGACCCTTCTAGTCCTTGGTTCATACTGCCGTTCAAATGCGAGTTCAAAAATACATTTCAAAGTCAAATATAAATAGTTTTTGGATTATCCACCATTTTGGATTACACACACCACTGCTCTTCATTACTGCAGGTAATTAAGAGCAACTTTTTGAAATGGAAAAATATTCCCTTAAATACCAACCCTCTCTTCTATCAGACTTTCACAAGAACTTTAATAAGTGAAGCTGATTATAATTCCACCTTCGTTTTTTACTCAGTCTCTGGAGGAGATATTCAGAGGCAGTAGTATCCTACAAGGTAGTTAGGAGAGCGGTGAGAAGAGCAGCTGGGACCTTAATAATGAGGCCTACATAGGCGGTCCTTGAGGGTGGAGATTTTTTGATACAGTATTTCCAAGGGTCATATCCGAAAACACAGCTTGAAGGGAGGGAAACAAAGAACAAAATAAAAATCACCTAGCAAATATATAGATGCGACAAAATAATACAGCAAAGGCAGATTGTAGAGCTGATGCAAGGGACACGTTGCATTCTACCTCCCATTTCGCTGATAAACTAAATATGCAAAACCGTCCTTTCCAGATACTAACATCCCCTCCTCTGCAACCTTTTGTTCTTACATACATTTCTAACATTGCTTTATTTTTACTGTTACTGTTACCTGCAGTCTTGTGCAGCTGTCTGCTTGTCTCTGGCACCTCTTCAGTCTGAGATGTGTGGGAGGCTCCCTCTCGCCCTCAGCACTAGCGCAGCCCCACCCTGCGACAGGCAATGAACGCTTCCTCTGTTGAATCTAATTAATTGTGCACATAACCTTCAATGAAATAAAAGTTCAACACATATATTTCCTGTGAACTTCATATCACTAAGTATGATTTTATTTTGTGTGTGTGCGTGTTTTTTTCTTTTTCTTGACACAGTCTTATTCTGTTGCCCAGGCTAGAGTATTGTCAATACATTCTTGAGAGCTGGCAACAGCATTAACTTTGGATTTAGTAACCATTCCTACACTTAGATTCCTTTGGTAATAAACACCAGTTTTGTAGAGCATGGGCGAAACCTTTTGAAATTACTGTGGACTGAGAAATCAAATACTATGACGACATCAAAAGATTTTCACCCTTTTAAAGCACTTTAAAAGAGTATTAAAGAGTCCAAGTATTTGTACCCATTTCGGAGTTATTGACACCTGGCTCTGGTGGTTCCTACTTATGAGACGTACGGTGTGCTCCTTCATGGCATGGAGTTCATAATCCCCATCTTAAAGTGTTGATATGAGGGTGAGCGAGGAAATGTAGAAATGGTTCATCGCTTTAGAGACACTCAGTAAATACCAGTTATTGTTAGTAGTAATAAAGATACACTTAACAAGCTACAGAGGGCTTGTATTTAAGGTAAGTCATTAAACAACTTTTTCTACACACATTTTCCCATTGAGTCCCAAGTGGGTTGTATGACATACAGGATGAAATAAACTAGAAGAATACCAGGTGCACAGTAAGCTCTACGTTCATTAATATAAATACATTAGTCAATGATGAGGTAAGCAAGTGTCTGATCATTCACTGTGGATTCTTAGTTTACTCTGTCATGGTGAGAAGTTAGAAAAGGCTCTGAGTTCTGCTTGAAAGCTGATAGCTTCAAAATTAGAATTTCATTGCTAAAACATGGGCAAAGTTTGCTTCTCAGTGAATAAACCTTAAAGTAGGTAAGGGTCGTAATTTCTTTTCCTTGAGCTCTATCAGACTGAGTTTTAGGAATGCTTTCCAGTCTTTTCAAAGTAACCCAGTTGAGTATGAACGCATTGAAATGAAGGAATTTTTAGTTATAGCACAGATTCACGATAACATTTATGACTGTTAAATAAGAACCGAATTATCAACGTTAAGCCTTGTCAATCCCCATGAGTGAAAAATCTGCATAAAATCTACTCAATTCTTTCAGATTCTGCTCTAGTCTGACATATAGCAATACATTACTTCATCCTGGTAAGCCTTCAGTGATGCATTGTACAGTGGATATAGATTAATATTACAAAGGGAAACAGACTATCTGTTATGATTTTAAGAGATGAAGGACTAACCTTTGCTTGAATTTAACTGGTTTTTCTTCCATTTTTGTATTTTAGAAATATCTCATGTCAGACTGTATTAAGCTCTAAGGTGAAGGCTAAGGTATTTACAAGAGTAAAATCAGGATAGAGATTGTTTTTGCCAAATAGTAATGAAATCTAGGTATGCAAAACCAAGATTATGTCATTAAAGCAATAATAAACACAAGAAGGTATTAGAAACCAGATGGAAATTCAAATAGGAGAATCTATAATGGGAAATAAGAATGCAAATCACCCAGAGTAGAGTTTTTGCACATTTAAATGTAGTTGCTTTTGTCATAAAAAGACACACACATAAAATTCAATCTGTTAAGCTATTTGTATCTGAATCATAAAAATTTCTAAGGAAAGGAATAACAATGTTTATTTGAGAATAGAGTCTATAGGTATTATTGATACTTTTAGAGTGAGTATTAAGTATAAAGTTTTGAGTAGTGTCAGGTATAACTTAGCAATGTTTTAGAGTCAGAGGTTATAACTACATTAAAAGCCATATTTAGGCAGAGTGGTGCCTGTGGCTCAAAGGAGTATGGCGCCGGCCCCATATACCGGAGGTGGTGGGTTCAAACCAGCCCCGGCCAAAAAACTGCAAAAAAATAAAAAAATACATATTTAGGCAAAGCCAATGAGTGTAATGTCAAATTCAGCTTTCTAGCTTATTTTGGAGAATGTTTCTATTAATAACTCATCACTCATTAAATGTTAAATTTTAGAAAATCTCAGTTATTTCATATATGATTTATTTCTTTTTTTAATTTTCAAAATATTACATGGGTACAAATACTTTTTATTACATGAATCACTTTTGTTATGCCTGAGTCAGGGCGGTAAGTGTGCCCATCATTCAGAGAGTGTTTGTTGTACCTGTTAGGTTATGTTTTGCCCAGTCCCTCCTGCCTCCTCTGCCCTGCTTGGTTTCCACTGAGTTTTACTTCCCTCTGTGCACATATGTGATCATCAGTTAGTTCCAGTTTAATAGCAAATACATGTGGTTGTTTTTCTGTTCCTTAGATGCTTCTCTTAGGATAATGGTCCTTAGTTCCATCCAAATTATTACACTAGCATTAATTTATTTGTTTTTATGTCTGAGTGGTATTCCATGTATACGTATACCACATTTCATTAATCTATTCATGAATTGATGGGCACTTGAGTTGACTCCACATCTTGGCAATTGTGAATTGTGCTTCAATAAACAGTTGAGTGCACGTCTTTTTGATAAAATGACTTCTTTTTCTTTGGATAGATACCAAGTAATGGGCTTGCTATATCAAATAGTCTACTTTTAGTTCTTTGAGGAATCGCCATACTGTTTTCGATAGAGGTTGTATTAATTTGCAGTCCTATCATTGGTGTATAAGTGTTCTTTCATACATCCACACCAGCACTTATTGTTTTTGGACTTTTTAATAAGATCCATTACAACTGGTTAAGGTGCTGTCTCGTTGTAATTTTAATTTACATTTCCCTAATGTTTAGTGATGGTGAGCATTTTATCATGTTTACTGACTGTCTGTCTTCTTTTGAAAAATTTTTATTCATGTCTTCTGCCCATTTTTAATGGTTTTTTATGTTGATTTTTTTTTTTTTAGTTCTTTGTGGAATCTAACTTTAACCCTTTATTGCATGTATCTTGTGAATATTTTCTTCTGTCCTGTAAGTTGTCTATTTATTCTGTTGATTATTTCCTTAGCTGGGCAGAAGCTTTTTAATTTAATCAAGTACCATTTATTTATTTTTATTGTTGCCATGATTGCCATAGGGTCTTTTTAATAAATTCTTTGCCTAGGATGATACCTAGAAGAGTTTTTCCTACATGTTCTTCTAGAATTCTTATGGTTTCATGCCTTAAATTTAAGTCTTTTATCCATCTTGAATTAATATTTGTGAATGATAAGAGATATGGATGCTGTTTCATTCTTCTGCAGGTGGCTATCCAATTTCCTCCACACCCTTTATCAAATGATGCGTCTTTTCCCCAGTATATGTTGTTCTCAGCTTTGTCAAAGATCAGTTGGCTGTGGGTGGCTGGTTTTATATCGGGGTTTTCCATTCTATTCTATTGGTCTGTGCCTCTGATTTTGTGTTGATATCATGCTGTTTTGGTTACTATACCCTCAGAGTATCATTTGAAGTCGGATAAGGTGATGCCTCCAGATTTGTTCTTTTGCTTGAGATATTTTTATCTACTCTAGCTCTTTTTCTTGTTCCACATAAAGCATAGAATTATATTTTCTCCACCCATGAAATACGACATTGATATTTTGATGGGGATTGCACTAAATCTGTAATCTCATTTTAGAGAATGTGGGCATTCTAACAATGTTGATTATACTGATCTATGAGCATGATATGTTTTTCCATTTGTTTCTTTCATCTGTGACTTATTCCTTAGTATTTCATCACTTCCCTGGTTAAGTATATTACTAGGTATTTTATTCATAGGTATTTTATCTTGTAAAGATAATAATTTTATATTGTAAGTGGTAGTGAGTCTATAATATGACTCTCAACTTGACTGGTGTGTAAGAGTGCTGCTAAGTTTTTAACATTAATTTTGTAACCTCAGACTTTGATGAATTTACTTATCAATTCCAGGAGTCCCTTGATGGAGTCTTGGGGTTTTCTCATATCATTAGCACCAAGTGATAGTTTAACATCCTCATTCCTGATTTGGATACCCTCTATTTCTTTCTCTTACCTGACTGCTCTGGCTAAGACTTCTAGCACCATATTGAATAGAAATGGTAACAGGGAGTACCCATGTCTTCTAGTTCTTAGTGGTGTTTTCAACTTTTCTCCATTCAGTATAGTCTTGCCTGTGGGTTTGCCAAACATGGCCCTTATGGTTTTCAGATATGTTCCTCCTATGCCTGGTTTGCTGAGTGGCTTTGTTATGAAAGGATGCTGAATTTTAAGCTTTTTCTGCATCTATTGAGATGATCATTTGGTCTTGGGTTTTACTTCTGTGGATAATATTAAAATTCTATCTGTAGTCACTTTCCTTTCATTTTTTTCCTTCCCTTACTTGTATGTGCTCCTTATTTTTTTTTCTTCACTGGCTTACTTTTATCCTTTATTTTTGATATCTCATTCACCAACAGTCCTCAAATACTTGCCTTTCTATTCCCTACATTCCCTTGACAGAGTTAGTGGGTCTTTGAAAGGCAAACCTCACTGCATTCAGATATAGGTAGGAGTTTCAGGGGCATTTAGTTTCTTTCGTTGTTTTATAAGTTATATTCCAGAGTTAGAAGTGAAAAATCAGTGTAAAGGAGGCTAAGACATATTTCTGGATGTATTTCATTGATCTCAGGGTGCCTCCACGCTATGCCTGGTAAAGCCTAACTCATGTCCTACTTACCCCTTCATCTCCTGTGTTCATGTTAAATGTTCTTCTTTTTGTTGTTGCTGCTTTGTGTTTTGCAGTAATAGCTGTGTATTAGCCAATGAGACAAGCAATTTGATAAGGTTACAAACAGACTATAAGTCACTGATAACTAATTTTGCTTCTTTAGTTCCAACCTGTTTGTTGAAAAATATCATTAAAAGTAATAAATAAATATGTCCCTATGTAAAATAAGCATTTTGAATATCATGACATGGCATAAAAATAAGTGTTGGGTAACAAAAATAGTGGCATAAATCCATGCAATTATGTATTTGTTTTACTGTATTCCTTATAGTTGAGGTCCTTGACTTGTGATTAATATCTATGGTAAAGTGCATTTTGGGGTCCTTAGTTCATGGACAACCACTGTTCCATCTAGATGACCAGTCTTTTTTTTTTTAATTTTTTTTTTATTTCAACGCTTTATTTCAACTTATTACTTTGAAGGTTTTTTTTTATTATTATTACTTCTTCCTCCCATAGCGCTGGGACAACAGGTGTGTGCCACCACGCCCGGCCTAGATGACCAGTCTTATCATCATTATAGTCAGAGTTATAGAGATGAAAAACTCCATCCATACTCATTTAACACAAAATGATTTGGCCTCTTCAGGTAGCAGATGAGAAATTTGGGAGCTTCACACATTTAATCTAAAAATGTTTGCAGCCAGACCTATGCCATTCATATTAGTGGCTTTCCCTAACCCTCTATTTGTGTTACAGTCTACAACCAGATGCAGCTTGGAATTATGGTCCAGCTAGGGTTCAATCCACACTTTATTTATTTATTCTTTTTTTAGTGTAGCTTATGAATTTTTTCAATTTCAAAATATTGAATGGGTGTAAATGTTTTTGCTAAATGGATAGCTTTAATGATGCTTAAGTCAGGGCTATAAGTGTGCCCATCACCGTGATGGTGTTCACTGTACCCATCAGGTAGGTTTTTACCCCTCTCTTCCCCCTCTCCCATCTTGATTTCCAGTGACTTTCACTTCTCTCTGTGCCCATCACCGCCCATCAATTAGTTCCAAATTATTAAAGAATGTTTGTGGTATTTGTTTTCTATTCTTAAATGGTAACATATTCAGAATTGACACCATTTTCCTATAGAGGAATTTAAGAAACACAAACTTCCATAACAATGAATTGGACAGTATGTATATTTATTTAAGGATAGTATTTTCCTAGACAGTAGCTATAGGATTTTTAAAAAACTTTATTTTCTATACTGACGTCTGTGACAGCACTTTCTTCTAGTTTTCTTTCTGCCTTTGAACATGGCTTTTCATTCCTCTTTCCCACCCCTTCTTATTTCACCTCCCAAGTTCTGAAATTCCTGAGACTTTGCTCCTCCTGTTACTCTTCAAGATTTCTGTAAACTCTTCCTGGGTGATTCTTTTACGTCCTGTGATTCCAGTAATCCCTTATAAACTGGTGACTCCAAACCTGCCCCCAGCACTTATGTGTCCAGTTGCAAAGTAGACAATCCCACTTTATTGTTCACAGTCAGTGCCAACACACTGTGTCTAAGATTGAATCTACCATCTCCCCAGCTCCTTCTTCAGCAGTCTTATAATCCATATCATCATCCAAGAACTGCTTCTAGAATTTATAATAGATGTTTCCTTCCCACCTCCAAATCCAGGAGATAGAAAAACAATCCTATCTTGTCTGGAAAAAAGAGAGAATTTGAATATTTATAAATGGGTTTAATGATAATTTTTTATTATTTATTTGTTGAGTGGGTAATACGTGTCCTTATTCAAATTATTTTACATATATTAAAATACTTAATCTAAAACTGGTGAGGAAGATGCTGTTCTTACCCTCATTTCAATTAAGTAGCCCCAGACATGATTTAGTAACTGTGAACTTGAGAAAAAGCACTTCAAGTAAATTGAGAAGTATTAGTAATCATACTCTTGCTATAAAGTATTACACATTGTAGCTCATAAAAGGTATTATTTAGCTCACTAAAAAGCATAAATAATTTTACCTTGTTCTTCTGCATACATTTTTCTTCAAATCACATAAGTGATTTTTAGAATATAATTTCAAATAGTAATCGAACTTTGGCAAATGAATAATTCATTTCCCTGTAGGACAGCCGTGGCTACTGTCAGTGTTTCTGGAATACCAAATGACACTTGTCGTTCTGATATCCAGTAGAGTACTCTAGACTTAATTGCACTGAACCACCATACCATTTGTGTTCAGATCACTCTCCAACATTTATTCTCTTCTCAGAGGGAATTTCCTCCTTTCATTAACTCTGTCTGGAATTATGAACATTCATCAGCAAAAGGAAGTCTAAAACAGATAAAATGCATCATGTTCTTTTGAAGACATTCGTTGCTCATGGAAACTTTAGGGAAATTCAAAAATCTAGGGCCTCATAGGGAACTATAAATGATAACATTTAGTATGGTTTAAGGAAAATTTAATATATGATTATGAGAAATCTTTTTAATTTCTCATAAAATGGGTAGGGAATAAAGGAAGTATGGTTATTTTTAAATTATTAACCTAAAGGTGGCCCAGGAAAATTTTCTAAAAGGTAAAATTTACGAGAGAAGAAAAGAGGAAAGGAAGGTAGCAAAGAAGGAAGGAAGAGGCTATTTAAATCTCCGTTGACTGACCTTGATTAGGGAAATTCTAAGGACAAGTACAATGTTTTATGTGACCTCAAACATGAATTATATGTAATTCATATGTATGTCTTGGCTTTCAAAAAGCAAAGAGAATCATTATCAAAATTTATAAAAGCATAATCCAACTTGCTCTTTTATTACAAATATGAGCCACATCTTCATTCCATATTTTGCACAAAACAATGTTATCAACAAAATCTTTCCAATTTTCCCCTATAGAATAACCTCATGCCACATGTACCCAGTATAGTAATGCACCCCCCTGAAATCTTGTTTAGGATCAAAATGGCAGAGTTCTGATGAAACCAACCAGATGGCCTTACTAATGAAGGCCCCAGAAAAAAATGTCATTGGCAAAAATAGTTTATACTCTAATTTATAATTGATGTTTAATCTGTATCTTACCAAAAAAATCTTTACAAGGGAAAAACTGAAGAAATAAAATCATTTGAATTTTTATCATTCTCTATATTTTAATATCATAGAAACAAAATGTATTGTGCATTTTACAGAAGATTGTTTTAATTAATATACTTATATATTAATTATATTTTAATGTATTAATTTATTTATAATATAGTCTATTTTATTATATACAAATTTAATATATTTTGTAATATTTAAAACATTTTTTCACGCCAGGTGCAGTGATGCACACCTGTAAACCCTAGCACTCTAGGAGACCAAAGTGGAAAGATCACTTGAACTGAGGAGTTCGAGACCAGTGAAATTCTACCTCTACCAAAATTAGAAAAATTAGCCAGATGTGGTAGTGGTTATGTTGTAGTCCCAGCTACTCAGGAAGCTAAGGGAAGAGGATCACTGGAACCCAGGAGTTTGAGGTTACTGTGAGCTAGGCAGACACCACGGCACTCTAACCTGGGCAACAGGATGAGACTTTGTCGCTAAAACCTAAAACTTTCCATTCTCATCAATAAAAATCATACTCATTTTACAAAATGGGGTAAAAGAAGTTAAAGTCTATACAAAGGTGTTACAGAAATAGAAAAGAGAAAGGTAAGCTAAGGAATGGTGAACTTCAAATTAGTGATGTGACCTTAGGGCAAATGTATCTCCAGTCACATCATCTTATTTTTTTTATTTATTTCACCGTTAGAAATGTATACGCTATTAATTAGGCATATATGTATCCTAATCATTAGACATCTTTAAACATTTAATCAAACAGAAGATTACCAAAATATATTAGTAGGTGTACTATAATTCATAGCAGTGGAGCAGAATTAATCAGAAGACACAAAGTTTTGGATTGTGTTTCGGGTTTAAACACTATCAGAAGGACTTTTATTAGGACCTTGATAGATGGGAGTTTACACTTTGACTCCATCTCAAACATCAGGGATTTTCCTAAGGTTTTCATGGGGAGTTGAAAAATAAAGAATTTAGGAAGGAGATAATCAAGATGGCTCTAAATTCCTTTAATCTGACTCTTCTCTGAATCGATTCATAAGTACAGTATGTGAGCTGTCCCCTACACTGACCACACATTAGGACTGTCCATGACTATCCAACTCATGTTTCATAACAATTAAGATGAGCAAACACAGATATGAGAGTAAAAATTTATCAACCAGAGAATCCTCATCTCTTTCCTTTAAGTGGCAAATGTGATAGGAACAGAGCGTATTCAAATCCGCCTTGAAACCGCCTGTCAGCCTCATTAGATAGCAAAACAAATAGTGACTTGGCTTTGCTCACAGAGTCACACGTTCTTTATTCCTTGATTTATCAGTAAGAGAAGGCAATTTATAGCCTAGTACTAAAGGAAATAATTGTCGGCCCAAGTTATTTGCTTCATAATTTCTATTTACCTAAAATTAGTTTTTTGTTTAGAGAGAAATACAAAACTTTTAGCTCATGGCTTCTTTTCTCAAACAGGGGGCTTCTATTGTTTTATTTCCAAATGGCCTAATTTTCTTAACTTTCTAATGTAACAATCATGTTGATATTTTACGGTTTGCCAAGTTTGTTGGGACTCTGCGGCCTCATTATGGAGAATCTTTTGACATTCGAGCAAAAGATAACAAGTTTAACAAACAGGTGCTAAAGTGTTATGTATTATTATAAAAATGATCTAAAAGACACTGGCTTCATGTTATATGAAGAACCTTGATATGCAATAGCTGAATGAAGTAGAACAATAAAAAATAAGACATAAGATTCAAGGGCTCAGCACCTGTGGCTCAATTGGCTAAGGCGCCAGCCACGTACACTTAAGGTGGCGGGTTCGAATCCCCAGCCCGGGCCGCCAAAAACAATGATGGCTACAACCAAAAAATGGCCAGGCCTTGTGGTGGGTGCCTGTGGTCCCAGCTACTTGGGAGGCTGAGGCAGGAGACTCGCTTGAGCCCAGGAGTTGGAGGTTGCTATGAGCTGTGATGCCATGGCACTCTACCCAGGGGGATAGCTTGAGGCTCCATCTCAAAAAAAAAAAGGCCCTACCTCTCAATACTGCCACATTGGGGATTAAGTTTCAACATGAGCTTTGGAGGGGACATTCAAACCCTAGTAATAAAAAAAAAAAAATCAAAAACCCTAGTAATCACTCCCAGACTGAAGTAAGTGTTTGAATCTTCAGAGTGATTTTAAAATTCTATTTTACTGAGCGCTGAGTTTCTGCAACATTGTCTTGGGGCCACCTACAGGTGGATTCAAGAGGTGAAACTAAAGCTAGCCCTCATGCTTACTGCAACCAGAGCAATTAACGCGAGTAACTTGTTTAAAGGAGGTGTTTATTATATTTCATTTGACATATGACTTGCTCCAGCTGAATATAGCTGGACTTATGTTTTATAATATGAGAACAAGTTGAAGTGAATAAAATTAAGCAAAAGTTCAAGTAGTAAGATTTCGAATAGCTCAAGCAGAATAAAAAACATGAAAGATTTTTTGATTTTCATATTCTAATTCTTATAAGTTGAGAAAAGGGGAGACTCTGCTACCTTAGAAACTAGTTCTGATTCACACATATTTCTGTGCACACAAATGAACAGGTCAGGCATTACATCTAGGAATTTTAAACAGGCATATGGTATAAAGATATTTTCAGAAATGCTGATGGCCAGAATGACTTGGTGTTTTTGGACGCATCCAAAGAATAATCAGAAATGTATTGTTTTAATTTATGTGCAAACCAAGAAGGAAGACATCGTCCTTTCTAGGGAGGAGTAATGATAACAGATGCCAGGAGACACCCAATGGAGGCAGGAGCAATGCCAGCAGATAGAATTGGGCAGATGGCCTGGTCCTCATAGTGGAGGATACATAGAATCTAAAAAGTCAAGACTTGTGAGCTTGGTGTCCATCCCTGGCCATCTTAAGCCAATTTAGCAGATGGTTTGTGAGCACATAGGAAAAGTGCTGTAGTGTTAGCTTATTAAAACCAACTCATGGTAAACTTCCTGTGCTTCCTTTATTAGTAGAGTTGCTCTTGACTTAAGCAATATTTCTCATTGTGCTGTTTATGATAACTAACACATGTCTCTTTTTCGCTAGTAACAAAGAAACTGAGTTGGGGGAAAGGGTAGGTGGGGTGAGGTTCATGTCAACTGAAAAGAAAAGGCAGAGAGGCAGGAAGATACCTCTTATGTTTGGCTTGATGGATTCAGATGCAGTCTGTTTAAAAAGCAGTGGGGAGCTTAGAAAAGCTGCCATGTTTAGGTGTGGAGTGTCCCCCAGCGCTCTATTTCTCAAACTGTGAACCATGGGCCTCCTCCTGCCTTTGGAGATACAGGAGGATGTTTATTTAAAACGTAGATTACTGGGCCTCACCAATCAGGTTTTCTGGAGGCATAGTCCAGGACTCTATACTTTTTTTTTTTTAATTAAATCATAGCTGTGTATATTAATGCAATCATGGGGTATAATGTGCTGGTTTTACATACAATTTGAAATGCTTTCATCAGCTTTGTAGATCATTATCAAGCACAGGTAAATTTTAGAACTATTGCTGTAAAGATAAGATCATTCACTGTGAAGAAAGTTCTTCGGTTAGAGAAATAGAGGAATTCTTTCGTTGTTTTATGAGCAGATTCATTTTGTGTATAACACATTATTGTGACCTAGAAATTTCTGATCTTCTTTTACATCTAATTGCCCAAGGTCAAGCCCAACCCTATTGCCATCTGGTGACAGCCACTTATGCTCCAAAAGCAAGGCTGATAAGGCAAATCTCTTGAGCATTAAAATGAAAATTTGGCATTAGGTAAAGTCCTTCATTAAAAAGCAATGGATCATTCTAAAAGAAACGTATAGTTCTGTACAATTCCTTGAGAAAGTCAGTCTACACACTACCTGGATTGGGTTCAGTGGTAAGCCAGTACAACTGTAACAATGAGTTCTCCAGAATAAAAAATGTATGCATAAACATGCTCACACTAGTTTATTATAAATGTTACTCATAGAAAGGATGTGCAGCACAATTCATAATGGAATACACAGAGCACTTTATTGATCACATTACAATTGATTCTTACAGAATGCTTGCCTTGATTTTTGTCGAACTCCTGTATCCATAGCAACCTTTGCTTGCAACTGACAAATGAGACTGGATCTCACAGGCATGTTGGTTGACAGTCTCATTTATGCTAACAAGTAAGACAAAAGTGAAACAACAATGACACGTTGGAACTTTCACTTATTTGCCAATAATACAAGCAACTTCTTAAATCTGATGATAGGTTTTGATTAGTGGAAAAATACATCTTCAATTTTTTTGTGCTGTTCACAATGTAATGATTACAGACAAAACACACTTATCATTTGTGTTAGCAATATTTTCTCCATTTTTCTAAGACTTTCATAAGACATCAACAAAGTAATAAATCAAGTAGTGATTTGTGGTGTAAATGCTCCTAACATGGACCCTTTCAAGCTACCAGCATGACATGGCTGATTGTGGAGTTGGGAAGAGACCCTCAGTAGCACATCGATATCTAACACTTGCACCATACAGACCCTACCAGCATAAATAACACAGAGCATACAGATAATAGTAAATTGTAATGAAATGAGTAGGAAATGATGGCTTAGGAGTAGTTAGTACCTTTCTTTTCAGTATAATTTATTTAATTGCAAGTTTATATAGTTTAATTTTTTAAATAATGGCTGTGTTTAATAATCAGCTCTCTGAATTCCTAAAAATTTAACAGTTGGCTCTTACTTGACTAAGAACAAGTTTTGGAAGTCACAGATATATGACAGGGTCATGCCCCTACTTTTATAAGGAAGTATAGAAATGATAGGCACATTTTCATAGTTGCATAAAAATGCAGCTCTTCTAAACCAGAGCATAGCAGTAACCTGCCTGACAAATGTATCCTGCCTCTGGGCTTCACAGTGAGAGGAATTCCCAAACAGATGAGGTCAGATCCAATAGAGCAGGTTTCCCCTATCATGTCTGGGAAACTATTTGTGACTCCTGCTGTTTGGCTCTGTGTTTTGCATCGGTAGATATTCTGACATGTAAAGGTACCTCTCTTGTGTTCTGTCCTATTGATTTCAGCAAAATGATTGTTGATACCTTGACACTCTCTACAAGCCTTTCTGAATACAGTGATGTTATGATATTATTGCTTTTGACTTTTCCACTTTCTTTTTTCTACACTTGTTCTGTAAAAGGTTCAGTTTGTAATTAAAATTTGATGGCAGCCTGGGTACTGCCACAAGAATAGATTTTTTTTTAAATTTATTGAATGGTAACTATGTACATTAACAAGAATAGATTTTTGCAGCCATTTGCTCAAAGCCAGACATACAATTTATTTGAAGTTTGTAAGTTTTTGGAGCTGACTCTTTGAGGCTATCCATAACATGTAAAGATATTAGGATTTGAGCCACGACTTTTTTTTTTTTATTGAATGGTAACTATGTACATTAATGCACTTCGGGGGTACAGTGTGGTGTTTTCACACACAATCCAAAATACTTCCATCATACTGGTCAACATAGCCTTCATGTCATTTTCTTAGTTATTGTTTTAAAACATTCACATTCTACTCTTAGAAAGATTCACTTGTACCCTTGTAAGATAAACCTCAGAAGTGATCCCTCCAATCCCCCTCCTCCCACCCATTAAAACTGTTCTTTTAATTTTAAATGTGGTTCATAGATTTTTTTAAAGTTTTCATAAGCTATAATTCATATACCATCCATTCTGCCCTTTTAAAGTGTCTTTTAGATTTAATGTCTTTTAGGACATCTACACATATGTGTGCCCATAGTCACAATTTAGGTTGGAACATTTTCATCTTCCCACCCAAAACTCAACACCCCTTTCCCCGAGCATCAGGCAACTAATGATCTATTTTCTGTTTTTTCCTATTCTGGAATATGCAATATGTTATCATTAACTATAGTTGCCAAGATATACAAGAGATTACTAAATTTTTTCATTCTGTCTACCTGAAACATCGTACTCTTTAACTATTAATAACATATCCCCTTTCCCCAGTCACCATCCTTCCAACCTCTGGTAATCACCGTTTTACTCTACTTTCCCAGTTGGACCTTTTTAGATTCTACATGTAAGTACGATTACGCAGTATGTGTCTTTCTGTGCTGAGCTTATTTAACTTTGCATAATGTCCTCCAAGTTCATCATGGTGCTGCCAATGATAATATTTCCTTCTGGTTTTAGTCTAGCAAAGGGTTTATCGGTTTTCTTTAACCTCTTTAAAAAACCAACTTTTGGGCTCGGTGCCTGTGGCTCAATCAGCTAAAGTGCCAGCCACGTACACCTAAGGTGGCGGGTTTGAATCCCCAGCCCTGGCCCGCCAAACAACGACGGCTGCAACCAAAAAATGTCCGGGCCTTGTGGCGGGTGCCTGTGGTCCCAGCTACTTGGGAGGCTGAGGCAGGAGACTCGCTTGAGCCCAGGAGTTGGAGGTTGCTATGAGCTGTGATGCCATAGCACTCTACCCAGGGGGATAGCTTGA
>CAUYQV010110040.1:0-11187 GCA_963574575.1 Galagoides demidoff
TTTTTTTTTTTTTTTTTTTTTGAGACAGAGCCTGAAGCTGTCCCCTGGGTAGAGTGCCATAGCATCATAGCTCACAGCAACCTCCAACTCCTGGGCTCAAGTGATTCTCCTGCCTCCGCCTCCCAAGTAGCTGGGATTACAGGCACCTGCCACAATGCCCACCTATTTTTTTGGTTGCAGCCATCATTGTTATTTGGTGGGTTCGGGCTGGATTTGAACCCGCCAGCTCAGATGTATGTGGCTGGTGCCTTAGCCCGTTGAGCCACAGGGGCCGAGCCAGTGTTTGCTATCTCTGTTTATTCTTTTTTTTTTTTTTTTTTGCAGTTTTTGGCCAGGACTGGGTTTGAACCCTCCACCTCCGGCATATGGGGCCAGCGCCCTACTCCTTTGAGCCACAGGCGCCACCCTGTGCTATCTCTTTTAATACTGCAAGCACCATTACTATGCCATTTTTTTACAGACTAGGAAACTATCCTGGAAACGGGAAATAGCACTATCCAATAGAACTTACAGCAGTGATGGACATGTTCTCGATCTATACTGTCCAATAAATAACTGCTGGTCACATGTAACTATTGAATATTTGAGAAGTTGTTAGAGAAGCTGAGGAATGAATTTGTGCTTTTATTTGAGTTTTAAATTAAATGGCCACATGTAGGGCTAGGCATGGCAGCATGCCTGGCCCATACCTGTAATCCTAGCACTCTGGGAGACCAAAGTGGGTGGATTGCCTGAGCTCATGGGTGTGAGACCAGCCTGAGTTAGAGAGAGACCCTGTCTCTAGAAATAGCCTGGCGTTGTGATGGGCACTTGTAGTCCCAGCTACTTGAGAGGCTGAGGCAAGAGAATCATTTGAGCCCAAGGATTTGAGGTTGCTGTGAGCTATGACACCATAGCACTCTACCAAAGGGTAACAAAGTGGAACTCTGTCTCAAGAAATAAACAAATAAATAAATGGTCACATGTGGCCAGTGACCTGACCATATTGGACAGGTCAGGTTTAGTGTTCTCAGTCTCTGAAAGGTTGCCTATGATCTGGTCTCTGTTACCTCTGCTCATCTCCTACTGTACTCCCTCTCCTCATCCATTCTAGCCACACTGACCTCTGTTACAGTCCTTCAGATCCACCTGGCATCTCCCACTCTGCATGGCTCCCTCCTTTACCGCCTTCAAATCTTTGGTCCAATGTCACCTCAAAGAGACTCACCCTGACCATCCCTGAAACTCTCTATTCCTTATTCTTTTGTTCTATATCACTTGCTATTGCTAATATTATGATTTATTATTATTATTGACTATCTCCTCAGTGAAGTGTCATGAAGAGTTTTTTTGTCTCCTTGTTTACTGATGTATCCCTAGTAACAAGAACAACACCTGGGGGTGGCACCCGTAGCTCAGTGGATAGGGCACCAGCCACATTCACCAGGGCTGCTGGCCCTGGTCTGCTAAAACAAAAAAATACCTGGGCGTTGTGGTGGGCACCTGTAGTCCCAGCTACTCAGGAAGCTGAGGCAAGATAATTGCTTAAGCCCAAGAGTTTGAGGTTGCTGTGAGCTGTGCCGCCATGGCACTCTATCAAAGGTAACCAAGTAAGACTGTCTCAATTAAAAAAAAAAAAAGAATAACACCTGGAAGGTAGTAGTCTACTCAATAAACATTAGCTCACTGATTAAACTATTGTAGTAGAGCAGGGGACAGCATTACAGTGAAAGGAAGAGTCTAAACATTAGATTGTAAGAAAAGAATATAGGGGCCATGTATTACAGTACTTCATTAGTTTGTAAGACTTGAGTCCAAAATAGCTAGAAGTTTCATTCTTGAAAGATTCCTGAATAGGCAGCGCGTGTGGCTTGGTGGGTAGGGTGCCAGCCCCATATATCAAGGGCAGCAGGTTCGAACCTGACCCTGACCAGCTAAAACTATGGTGGCAACTACAAAAAATAGCCAGGCATTGTGGTGGGCACCTATAGTCCCAGCTACTGGGGAGGCTAAGGCAAGAAAATCACCTAAGCCTAAGAGCTGGAGGTTGCTGTGAGCTATGATGCCATAGCACTCTACCTAGGGCGACAAAATAAGACTGTCTGAAAAAAAAAAGATCCCTGAATCATGTGCAGTTACTTGGGCAACTGGGCCAGGGCCCTGTCATGAGAGAGTCAGAAAGAAAAAAATTCCAGTTACAATGTTTTCTCTAGCAACAAATGTGGCAATTGGGACAGTGAAGTATACCAAATGGGTGGTGTCAGTCAGAAGACAACATGACAGAGAATGTTGGTATGCCAGTTAGGCCACAGAGATGTAATACATCACTTTGTAAAAAAGAGGTCTCAAATTTATGTAGAAAGGAAAGTAAACTGTGGGGTAAAAATAACACGAGGCAACAAGCAAAAACAAGAATACCTGATAACATTATAGTTCTGAATGATCTTGCTAAAGAGAAAGGTGTAAAATGGATGATTCTTCTTTGGCTCTTGTTTGATCGAGTCTCTCAGCCTCATTTCCCAATCATGTAGTCTTTTTTTAGAGCTAAGGTCTCACTGTTGCCCAGGCTGGAGTGCAGAGGTGCAATCATGGCTCACTTTAGCTACAACTCCTAAACTCAAGCAGTCCTCCCACCTCAGCCTCACAAGTGAATGGGACTTCAGGCATGTGCCACCATGCCTAGCTAATTTTTTTTTTTTTCTCATAGAAATAGAGTCTTGTTATATTGCCCAGGCTGGTCTTAAACTCCTGATCTCAAGCGATCTTTCCTCCTCTGTCTCCCAGAGTTTGAGGTTGCTGTGAGCTATGATGCCGTAGTACTCTACTGGGGACAAGAAAGTGAGACTTTTGTCTAAAAAATAAAAGGAATAGACAAGGCACAGTGCTGGTAGCAGAGTGGTTATGGAACCAGCCACATTCACCAAGGCTGGCGGGTTTGAACCTGGCCCCACCCAGCTAAATAACAATGACAACTGCAATAACAACAACAACAACAAAAAATAGCCAGGCATTGTGGCAGGCACTTGAAGTCCCAGCTACTTGGGAAGCTGAGGCAAGAGAATCACTTAAGCCCAAGGGTTTGAGGTTGCTGTGAGCTATGATGCCAAGGCACTCTACCAAGGGCAACATAGTAAGACTCTGCCTCAAAAATAAATAAATAAATAAATGTTTAAAGAGTATGGTTGCAACTGTATTGAACACGTGCAGACTTTACAAAAAAAAAAAAAAAAGGAATATGGCAGCACTGTGGCTCAGAGGAGTAGGGCGCTGGCCCCATATGCCGGAGGTGGCGGGTTCAAACCCTCCCCCGGCCAAAAACTGCAAAAAAAAAAAAGTGTATTAGACAAGGGCAGTGCCTGTGGCTCAAGGAGTGGGGCACCAGCCCCAGCCAAAACTGCAAACAATAAAGGAATAGGCAAGAGAAAGTAAGGGTTCCCAACCTGTCTAGTTTCACTGAATCCCTACATGTCTTCAAGGAATAAATAGGGCCAGGCATGGTGGCTTATGCCTGTAATCCTAGCACTCTGGGAGGCCAAGGGGAGTGAATTGCCTGAGCTCAAAGGTTCCAGACCAGCCTGAGCTAGAGTGAGACCCTGCTTCTAATAATAGCTGGACCTTGTGGCAGACGCCTGTAGTCCCAGCTACTTGGGAGGCTGAGGCAAGAGAATCGCTTGAACTCAAAAGTTCAAGGTTACTATGAGCTATGATGCCATGGCACTCTACCAAGAGCAAGAAAATGAAAGTCTGTCTCACAAAAGAAAACAAGAGGGTGGCAATTGTGGCTCAGAGAGTAGGGTGCCGGCCCCATCTACTGAGGGTGGAAGGTTCAAACCCAGCCCTGGCCAAACTGCAAAAAAGTAGGTGGGGGTTGTGGCAGGCACCTGTAATCACAGCTACTCAGGAGGGTGAGGCAAGAGAATCACCTAAGCCCAAGACTTGGAGGTTACTGTGAGCTGTGACACTATGGTACTCTACTGAGGGTGATAAAGTGAGACTCTGTCTCTTAAAAAAAAAAAAACCACAATGTTGGATGGGCATGGTGGCTCACACCTATAATCCCAGCACTTTGGGAGGTTAGGGGGATCCTTTGAGGCCAGGAGTTCCAAGACCAGCCTGGACAATATAAGAACACCTGTGTCACTACCAAAAAACAAAAAATTAGTTGAGTGTGATGAGGAGGATCACCTGAGCTCAGGAGTTCAGGGCTTCAGTTAGTTATAGTTGTGCCATTATAGTACAGCCTAGCAGCAAAGAAAGACCCTGTCTCAAAAATAATATAAAACAAAATAAAATGCAGTGTTAATCTCCTTGTTTTACTACAGTAAACAGGAAGCAGAGATGCATTGATGTCTTTTAGAGTCAACTGGAACAAATAAGAATCCAGTTCAGTTTATCTTATAGCCCATTAAGCCCCAGTGTTTGAAGATGCTTGTCCTAAATGGATATCCATTCTCCAACGGTTCCTGTCTAGTTCTGATCAACCTCTGAAATCTCAGCTCAGTTTGGATAAGGGTAAAGCCTGCCTTACACTCTCTAGGGGGCTACCCCAGAAACTCGAGGCCAGAATATCTCCATCCATTTATGGTCTTATGGGCCAGAGCAGCAGACCTCTAGAAACAGGCTGGTCTCTGCAATGGAAGAGAAGCAGAATAACACTGCTACATTTCATGTTCCTTTGTTACACCGTTTAGGCTGGCAACACTAACAACAAAGAATGAAATGTTTATATATAGGGCAGTAGGGCTCCTGGCCAGTACACCAATGCAGGTGGGTTCGAACCCAGCCTAGGCCTGCTAAACAACAACAACTGCAACAACAAAAAAATCGCCAGGTGTTATGGCAGGCGCCTGTAGTCCCAGCTACTTGGGAGGCTAAGGCAAGAGAATCACTTAAGCCCAAGAGTTTGAGGTTGCTATGAGCTGGAATACCATGGCACTCTATGGAGGGTGACAGAGTGGGACTATCTAAAAAAAAAAAGTTAATAAAATAAATACAGCATTTCATATTAATTTGCTGGATGCTAATATCTGTTGTTAGGTCTTACCCACCAATCCTTACATAGAATTTATTTTGTCTTTTGGAAGTCTCTAACCTTTATCCCCAAGAAGGTCATTATATATAGAGGTATCATAATAGTCACCATTTCTCAAACTTCTTTGTACCAGAAACTATGATGCTTTCTATACATTATCATTATCAGTCACAGGAATGGTATATTAAAAACTGAGGCTTAGCAGAGTTGGATAAAGTGGAAAAACTGGGATCTGAACGTGTACCATTCTCTGAACCACCTCTGAGCTGGCTGGGGCTGTGCCTGTATCTCACTGGATAGGGCACCAGCCACATACACCGAGGCTGATGGGTTTGAACCCAGCCTGGCCAGCTAAACAACAATAACAACTGCAAAAAAAAAAAAAAAACTCAACCACTGAGAACACTTGAGGTTGAGCCATCAGGAGGTTTTCACAGAGGGGCCACAGCTCCTGCCTCTTCCAAAGAAAATAGGTTGATGTATCATTTCAAAGTCTGCTTAAAGGGCAAGCTATTTATTTGAAATCCTATAATTTACCTAGGAAAGGAGATGATGGGTTTCTCTAGCAAGATGGTGGTGAGCAACCTCTGCAGTGCTACAGCTGTGGCCAGCACCTCCATGAAGTCCATGTTCAGTGGAGACATGAGCAAGGCCAAGCAGAAGGTGCACAAACTACTGTGCCTGGTATCGGGAGGTACCGAACACTGCACTTGTTCCACCTGGACATCACTGTGAAACAGGGACGGGATAAAGTCCGAGAAATGTTTGTGAAGAATGCCCGTGTCACAGACCCCAGGGTGGTTGATCTCCTGGCCATTAAGGGAAAGATGGAACTGGAAGAAACAAAGTATGGAAGCAGTGGACACGTTATGAGGTTCTTCCATGAAACAGAGTCACCAAGGCCAGAGGATTTCCTGTCCAAGTTCTGTAGGCACCACGATCCATGAAGTTGGAGCATGTTGATGTTGCATTATTTTAGAGCACAAATAAACTCATTATACAACAGTCAAAAAAAAAAGAGAGAGAGAGAGAGATGATGTAACACACCCAAAGGGAGAAGCTCCAGCCTTCACCTCTCTTTCCACACAGTGCTGAGCGATTCAGACTTTAGAAAGTCTCAGGGCGGGCTCAGCACCCATAGCACAGTGTTTACAGCACCAGACACATAAGCCAAGGGTGGCAGGTTCGAACCCAGCCTGGGCCAGCTAAAGAACAATGACAACTGCAACAACAAAAACCGGACATTTTGGCGGACACCAAAGTAGTCCCAGCTACTTGGGAGGCTGAGGCAAGAGAATCACTTAAGCCCAAGTGTTGGAGATTGCTGTGATCTGTTAGACTCTATCTCAAAAAAAAAAAAAAAGAAGTCTCAGGACAAACAGCAGAAGTAGCAGTTAGCAGTCAACAAACCATTGATGTGGGCTCGGCGCCTGTGGCTCAAGTGGCTAAGGTGCCAGCCACGTACACTTAAGGTGGCGGGTTCGAATCCCCAGTCCAGGCCTGCCAAACAATAATGACGGCTGCAACCAAAAAAATAGCCGGGCGTTGTGGAAGGCGCCTGTGGTCCCAGCTACTTGGGAGACCGAGGCAGGGACTCGCTTGACCCAGGAGTTGGAGGTTGCTGTGAGCTGTGATGCAACAGCGCTCTACCCAGAGCGATAGCTTGAGGCTCTGTCTCAAAAAAATAAAAAAATAAATAAACCATTGATGTGAAAATGGTGACCAGAGGTGAATGGTGATGTTTGCGGATGCATCTCTCCCTGCCCTTCCTCTGCCTTCTGGGCATCTTATGTGGATGCCGCTATGGCCTCCAGCAACTCTTCCCTCGGACTGGTCAGCTATACCATGGCTATAGTTACCCTGTACAAACATACATCTGATCAAGGCATTCTCCGGCCTAACAGTCTCTTGGTCCACACCTGCCTACTTTGCCAGCAACCCTACTGGGTGCTCTTTAGCTTGCCAGCATTGCTGAGATGCCCTGTAGGAGGTAGTGTTTGCATGTCATATTCTCTCTGGCAGAAATGTCCATCCTTCCTGCTGCTGGTCATGAGTTGAGTTGAAGCTTACAAAAGTAGTTCTTTATTACATAGAGCACCACCTTATTTTTACACCATTAACAGAATTTAGCAACTTTGTATTTCAGTTAACTATTTGCATGAGTGTGTGTGTGTCTTTTTTGTTTTTTGAGACAGAGTCTCACTCTGTCACCCTTAGTAGAGTGCCTTGGCATCACAGCTCACAGCAACCTCAAACTCTTGAAGCGATTCTCTTTCCTCAGCCTCCCAAGTAGCTGGGACTACAGGTGCCCGCCACAACACCCGGCTGTTTTTTGTTGCAGTTGCCACTGCTGTTTTAGCTGGCTGGAGCTCAGTTAGAACCTGCCACCCTCGGTATATGGGGCCAGCGCCCTACCCACTGAGCCACAGGCGCCGCCCTGAGTGTGTGTGTATCTTTCCATTTGAATTTGAGCTCCTCAAAGGCAGAACAGTGATCTGTTCCTATTTGCATTTCCACACTTATCATTATGTCTAGCACATAGACCTATAGAGTAAATCTGCGTTCACTACTTAAACAGATGGCATTTGCAAAATTTTGCTCTTATCATTTTCTAAAGATTTCAACTCAGTGAAGAAGTAGGTACATTTGTTTTACCATAGTCTTACGATAGAGGAGACAGAGAAATTAAAAAGGCCAAGTTGAATTGACCCCAAAATGGAAAGAGCAGGCATAAGATTAGGGTACCTTTATACCAATGTTTTGTTTTGGTTTGGTTTGGTTTTCTTTTTTTCTTTTTTTTTGGCCAGGGCTAGGTTTGAACCCACCACCCTCGGCATATGAGGCTGGCACCCCACTACTAGAGCCACAGGCACCACCCTGCCAATGCTTTTGATTTTGCATTCTGACAAAGGATTCTGATTACTTTTTTTTTTTTTTTTGTAGAGACAGAGTCTCACTTTATCACTCTCAGTAGAGTGCCATGGCATCACATAGCTCACAGCAACCTCCAACTCCTGGGCCTAGGTGATTCCCTTGCCTCAAGCCTTCCAAGTAGCTGGGACTACAACGCCTAGCTGCCACACACCTGGCTATTTTTTTCTTGATGTTGTTGCAGTTTGGCTGGGACTAGGTTTGAACCTGCCACCCTTGGTATGTGGGGCCAACGCCCTACCCACTGAGCCATAGGCACCGATTCTGATTACTTTTCAACTTACTTTTTTTTGTTTTTGAGACCAAGTCTCAAGCTGTTGCCCTAGGTAGAGTGCCGTGGTGTCACAGCTCACAGCAACCTCCAACTCCTGGGCTTAAGCAATTCTCTTGCCTCAGCCTCCCAAGTAGCTGGGACTACAGGCACCCGCCACAGTGCCCAGCTACTTTTTGGTCGCAGTTGTCATTCTTTGGCAGGCCCAGGTTGGATTCAAACCCACCAGCTCTGGTGTATGTGGCTGGCGCCCTAGCTGCTTGAGCTACAGGTGCAGAGCCTTTTCAACTTAATACAGCACACTCTTGTCATACCTAAGGACCTCACTGGAGCAGAATAGTGTTCCTAGAAAGTCCCCCAAGCAATTTATAACAGGTTATCCTGGGTTTGAGTGGTCTGAATTTACTTAAACTGCGGGGCCACTAAATCTCCCAATTGGCTAAATCTCTTCTTTTCTCCACAGGGAAACAACTGGAAGGCATCTGGTAAGTTGGTGGGACTGCTGACTTTCACTGGTTCATGAAACAAAGCAGCACCCTGTGCGTTCAGGTTCCAGTCTGTGCCTTCCACCTTGAAACCCAGCTGTCCATGCCCCAGACCTTCATGTCCTAAAGCAGTGGCTCCCCATAGGGCTTATATTACCCTCCTACCCTGGGACATTTTGCAGTGTCTGGAGATGTTTTAGTTGTCACACTGAGAGGGATACTCCAGGCATCTAGTGGGTAGAGGTCCCAGGGTGCTGCTCAACATCCTAAAATGCACAGCACAGCCTTCTACCACAAAGAACGATCGGCCCCAAACATCAGTGGTGCCAAGATTGAGAACCCTTCATCTGGAGTGTGTATCCCACTCATGCCTTTGATTTGTTAGTTGTGTAAGGGTGATCACCACTATCATATCCTTGGGCAGAGATTATTCTCATTGCAGTGTGGTATTTGCTTTTTCTCAGATATGTTTTAACTGTTCTGGCTCATCATGTTTCTCTGTGTGACAGGCACACCTCTATAGTTGTACACAAGGATGAGTTCTTCTTTGGCAGTGGCGGTATCTCCAGCTGTCCCCCGGTGAGTGTCTTCCCCCACACCCCTTCCTACAGTAGGCCAGAAGCTTTGCTTCTGCTGCATACCTCTGGCTTCTAGCCACGTGTACAGAGGCCTGTGGCACAGTTCCTCACTGCTAACTGAAGACTCAGCTCGGCTTGGTGCCTGTGGCTCAAGTGGCTAAGGCCCACACCTAAGGTGGTGGGCTCGAATCCAGCCCGGGCCCCCCAAACAACAATGATGGCTGCAATCAAAAATATATATATAGCCAGGCGTTATGGCGGGCGCCTGTGATCCCAGCTACTTGGGAGGCAGAGGCAGGAGAATTGCTTGAGCCCAGGAGTTGGAGGTTGCTGTGAGCTGTGATGCCACAGCACTCTACTCAAGGCAACAGCTTAAGGCTCTATCTCAAAAAAAAAGAAGGGGAGGTGGTACCTGTGGCTCAAGGAGTAGGGTGCCAGCCCCATATACCGGAGGTGGTGGGTTCAAAACCTGCCTCAGCCAAAAACTGCCAAAAAAAAAAAAAAAGAAATGAGCTATTTCTGAATCTTCACAGAGAACAGTGTGAAGCTCCTTGCCAGCTAAGAGTGTGTCTTGCTCTCCTGTCCCCATCACTCAGCAAGTGTCTGGCCCATAGTGGGAACTTAGCTGATGTTAAGCTGAACAATGAGAGGCAAACGGTGTTGCCCAAAGTTAAATGGCCAATCAGTTGGCGCCAGGACTAGAACTCAGCACTCCAACACTAAAGCCTTTTTGTCAGAGCTATCTAAGGGTTATCACAGTAGGTGCTCAAACAGAGACCAATCGACTGTTCATTCTGACTCTCATAAATGGAAGTCATTCTGGATTTCTTCCTCTCTCATGGCCTTCACCCCATCTCCTTTTTTTTTAATTAATTAATTTATTTATTTATTTATTTATTTTTTGAGACAGAGTCTCACCATGCCGCCCTCAATAGAGTGCCATGGTGTCACAGCCCACAGCAACCTCCAACTCTTGGGCTTAAGCAATTCTCCTGTCCCAGCCTCCCAAGCAGCTGGGACCACAGGTGCCTACTGCAACGCACAGCTATCTTTTTTGTTGCAGTTGTTGTTGTTTAGCTGGCCTGGACCGGGTTCAAACCTGCCAGCCTCGGTGCATGTGGTCAGCACTGTAACCACTGTGCTATGGACGCCAAGCCCACCCCATCTCCATTAATATCTTCATTACATCCAGTCATTTCTACCTTGTAAATGTATCTTCAATCAGTCTGTCTCCCTTCCTTCCGTTCTTTCCATGTCTCCAGGCTTTCACCATAATCCAGGCCACCCTCACACGTAGCCTGCACCATAGCAATAGCCTGCTGGTCTCTGCACTTCCTCTTCAGTCATTTCTCCACACAGGAGGCAAAGTAATCTTTTCTTTTCTTTTTTTTTTTTTAATTTTGCACGGTTTTTTTTTTGGCCAGGGCTGGGTTTGAACCCACCACCTCCAACATATGGGGCTGGTGCCCTACTCCTTTCAGCCACAGGCGCCCTTGCTTCAGCCAGAATTCTTCCCATTGTTTTTGGAATAAAAGCCAGAAAACTTGGGCGGCACCTGTGGCTCAGTAAGTAGGATGCCAGCCCCATATACCGAGGGTGGTGGGTTTAAACCTGGCCCCAGCCAAACTGCAACAACAACAACAAAAAATGGGCATTGTGACTCAGTGCCTGTGGCTCAATCGGCTAAGGCGCCAGCCACGTACACCTATGGTGGCAGGTTCGAATCCCCAGCCCAGGCCCGCCAAACAACAATGATGGCTGCAACCAAGAAATGGCCGGGTGTTGTGGCGGACGCCTGTGGTCCCAGCTACTTGGGAGGCTGAGGCAGGAGACTCTCTTGAGCCCAGGAGTTGGAGGTTGCTATGAGCTGTGATGCCATGGCACTCTACCCAGGGGGATAGCTTGAGGCTC
>CAUYQV010110042.1:0-19470 GCA_963574575.1 Galagoides demidoff
CTACTAAAAGACCAGGCACAAGAACACAGTAAGGAGAGCAAGTAGACAGCCCTCAGAATGGGAGAAGATATTTGCAGGTTATGTCTCCGACAAAGGTTTAATAACCAGAATCCACAGAGAACTCAAACGTATTAGCAAGAAAAGAACAACTGATCCCATCTCAGGGTGGGCAAGGGACTTGAAAAGAAATTTCTCTAAAGAAGATAGGCACATGGCCTACAGATATACGGAAAAATACTCACCATCCTTAATCATCAGAGAAATGCAAATCAAAACTACTTTGAGATATCACCAAACTCCTGTAAGATTAGCCCATATCACAAAATCCCCAAACCAGAAATGTTGGCATGGATGTAGAGAAAAGGGAACACTTCTACACTGCTGATGGGAATGCAAATTAATTCATTCCTTTTGGAAAGACGTCTGGAGAACACTTAGAGAACTAAAAAATAGACCTGCCATTTGATGCTACCATTCCTTTATTAGTTATATATCCAGAAGACCAAAAATCACATTACAACAAAGATATTTGTATCAGAATGTTTATTGCAGCCCAATTCATAATTGCTAAGTCATGGAAGAAGCCCAAGTGCCCATCGGCCCATGAATAGGTCATTAAATTGTGGTATATGTACACCATGGAATAAATATTATGCAGCCCTAAAGAAAGATGGAGACTTTACCTCCTTCATGTTTACATGGATGGAGCTAGAAAATGTTCTTCTTAGCAAAGTATCTCAAGAATGAAAGAAAAAGTATCTAATATACACAGCCCTATTATGAAACTAATTTATAGCTTTCATAGGAAAGCTATCACCTAATCATAGCCTTAGAATATGGGGGGGGATGAAGGGAGGGGAGAGGGGTGGATGGGTGGAGGGAGGGTAATTAGTTGGGTCACCTCTATGGTTTATCTTATAAGGGTACAAGTGAATCTTTCTAAAAGCAGAGTATAAATGTCTTAACACAATAACTAAGAAAATGGCATGAAGGCTACTTTAACCAGTTTGATGAGAGTATTTCAAATTGTATATGAAAACACCACACTGTACCCTTTGATTGCATTAATGTACACAGCTATGATTTAATAAAAGAAATAAAGTAGCTACAATTGTCTCATTAGTGAGAAAAATGAGTAAATCAACACTCAGGTCTCAATATAGCAATCCGGACCCAAATGTGCAAGCCACAGCCGTACTGTGTGTTTACTGGAAAGAAATTATCTTTATTTCCGTCAAGAAAGACACAAAGTCAATGATTTGGAAAATTAAGTGGATTGATGAAGAACAAGACTGTAATCTTTCAATTAATTCAAAAGCTATGTGTTGTGTGTCTATTGTATACTGACCAGCACTCTGGGTTGCAGTCTACACCCAATAGGACCAGTCCCTGATCTCACAAAGGTTATATTCAGGGCTAGGCTGAAGCGTTCTTTCGGAGCAAGGCCATCTGTGACAGCGCTGTACTTCACGCATCTACTGTTTTGTGCTTTATCGAGTGACTAGCAAATGACTCCCATACGTTCTCATGATTCAATTAATTACAAATGCTCAGACTTAATATTAAATAAGTGAAAGGGAATAACATGTTAGGGACTAGACCTAGATACAAACCCAGATGCCTTTAGCAACACAAGTAAGTATGCCTTGAGGATTTCTATTTAAGACCCCCAAATAAGAAAATGTCTCTTCAGAAGTCTTACGGATTTTTCTTTTGTACATTTTGTTTCATTTCTGTTTTATAAATGGCTATCAACTCACTACAGGAATGGCAAACTCATTAAAGAAAATATAGACTGCTCAATGACGCATGTGACAGGTGTTTCAGAAACTATTTTTAAGTGTATGTGTCACCCGTTAGTGGATGCAGCAACGCACAAAGAACACAGATGCTTTACATGTTTCTGCTAGAACATTGCCGGCAGACCTTCTTCGGTAAATACATAAAAAAAACACTGGGTAGCCTCTTACTACTCACACTAGAAGGCTGCTTCCCAGATGTTCCCAGAAGGTGTGCAGAGCTTGGAAGTGTTCTGAACAGTGTTTTTAAATCTCATTTACTCACCAGCTTGACTGAGTCTCCCTCCATAAAGCTGCACAAGACACCTGCGTCTGGCTGTTGAAGACACTGCCCACCTGGGTGGTCCTGCAAGAGAAGAGGGGACTCCTGTCACAGACAGGTTCCTGGTGACTACTTTATGGATCACAGGATGAAAAGGTAGAATGGCCTCAGGCTCCCCCCTAGGCTCTGTCCTTATTTACATTTCAAGATGGCAGGCTGTGTATTGGGGTCTTTCTGATTCTATGAACAGATTCAAATCTGTCTTTATCCCTACCAACCCTCCATTGCTGTTCAACTCCTGGGGCTCCCTTCATGGGGCAGCACCTCAGCAGGTGGGGTGTCTGCTGGGAACAAGGCTTGAAGAGGGGGTGGCATCTGAAAGGTCTCATCTCACACTTCAGAGAACCAAAGGCCCATATTTTGCATTTCAATTCCTTATTTTCACTTAGTCTGAGTGAAAATTCAGAGAAAATTCATCTTCAGAGAAAATTCGCCCTTTTGTGGCAGCTTTGGAGGATAATTAGAAGGCTCAAAACCAAATGAATGAATCATCACAATATTTTAAATTAAATATTACCCGGTCTAGACACATGAGAGGATTTTCATTATTCCAGGACACAAATGGGCAGAGATTTCAATTATGTCTAACAATATCTCCTGCTTTTGACGTTAAATGGTGCCTTGGAAATAAAAATGAAATTTACTCTATTGATGCAATTTTGAGAACAATTCATCTACTTATTGCCACCAGTAGCATTGCATTGTTAGCAGTCAATTAAAGGTATTAAAAGACTTAAACTTATAAGTAGTCAAACTTAACCTCAGTAGAGATATTTGTTTCAATCATAAAAGGGCAGAACGGTTGCTTAAAAATTGAATGTCAAGATAAATGAAAATAGGCAGCTGGACAAAAATTGTACATAGATTTCATAGTAGCATTATTTATAACAGTCAAAAAGAGAAAAAAAGAAACAAACAAACCCTAAATGCCCATTAACTGATGAATGGATAAAGGAAAGTTATAAATTAATACAGTGGAATCGTGCTTGGCACTGAAAGGATATTAAGTACTGATGGATGCTACGATGTAAATGAAACTTGAAAATATTGTGCCCAGAGGAAGGAACCAGATGCGAAAGCCACACACTGTGTGGACCCTTTATGAGGAAAGTCCAGAACAGGCAAATCCATAGAAGCAGAAAGCACATTAATGATTGCCAGGAAGTGGGGTCCTGGGGATTTTCGATGAATACTAATGGGAATGGGGTTTCTTTTGGAGGCAATTAAAATGTTCTAAAATTAGATCCTGGTACAACTTTGTAAATTTACTTTTAAAAAGTGGATTTTGCACTTTCACTAGGTGAACTGTGTGCTATGTGAATTGTATCTCAGTAAAGTAGCTTAAAAATTGGATGGAAGATAACACAGTGACACCATCTCAACACCACTTGCATAACTTTAAAAAAACTCATTTACTTTATGTTTTAAAGTAAAAATAAAATCCTCTCCTATGTACCTGTGCACATTCAAATCTAACTAAATTCTTACCTGGTAGTGGAATTAGTATTGTAATTTGTAATTAGCATTTGATTTCTCTCTCCTCTCTCCTTCTTTAATTTTTCCTATTGACAACGATTCCCTTGAGGGAAATGCCATCAGGAAACATATATCACTGTGGTATTTTTAGGCCAACAAGCAAAAGGGTAAATCTTCTGGTCTGTTCTTTTTTATATATATGACTTTGATATCAACCTTGCAGTGAGTGTACTCCTTACAGATTGGAAATAAAGGAAACACATTTTCACGGATGCCAGCTGCTAAGTGTTAATGCCAGCACTTACATTAAGCCATTTGTTTCTATGTCCTCTTGAAAATAATCCAGCCATTTTTAACCTCATGATTCTGAGCTTTACAACAGAAAAAGCAGTTAATAATCGTAATGATAGCCTGCACTCACGTGGCACTTAAACCATAGCCAATTGTATAACTGCTCATTTAATTCTCAAAATAACTCTATTAGCTTGATTCTATTATTATGCCCACTTAAGTGGAGATAATGGGGTTTAAATTCAGTTTTGAAAATTAAAATATTAATTGCAATGACCCGATTAGCTTGATAAAAGGATTTTAAAATGAAATGTGTTTTTTCAGGCTCTGCCTGTTAATTCAGCTACATGTGGAATTATATGACTGTTTTTTAATCAATAAAATTAATTTTAGGGGAATATCTGATGGAACAGATTTTAACCTATAGATGCTGATTTTTTTTTGTCATATAAAACAAAACAACCTCCTCATTCATTTCAGTAAGAATTTGTGTTTATTCAACATGGATCTTTTCCCATTATTTACACTTTTAAGATCACTTACCTAACCAGCCTTATAAACATTTGCGTAATGATTTTCCTAGGTACTAGCTGAACTTTCCTCCATCTTTTTGGGGGCTAACTCTGAGCCTGTTGACCATGATTCCCCAGATACATGACACTGGTGGATCAGGTTACTTCTCAAATGGTGATTATGATGATGAAAAAGTAATATCACGTGTGAAATGCCTTGTTCCATGCCTGCAACACAGGAGGTGCTCAGAGTTTCTTTCTGTTTCTGCTTGTAATGCCAACCAGTGGGCACTGAGGCCACGCAACAACTTGTTTTGGGAGTTCCCTTAACTCTTGCAACAAACTCATGAGATCCATTCTAATCATGTCCTCATTTGGCAGATGAAAAGACTGATTCAGAGAGTAACTTTCCCGGGGTTATAAGCACTATTGAACTTGGAAACCAGAATTCAAACTCAGACGTGACTGTGTTGTAGACTGAATGTGTCTCCTCAGAACACACAGGATAAAATCCTACCCCCAGTGTTGATGTCACAAGTACAGCCTTCGGGAGGTGATTAGGTGATGAGGCTGGCATCCTCATGGGATTAGTGCCCCATTTATAAATAAGACTCTGGAGACCTCTCCAGATCCTGTTGCTGTGTGAGGAGACAGAACACGGCCATCTGTAGCCCTAAGAGGGCTCTTCCCAGAACCTGACCATCCTGCACCTTGAGCTCAAACTTCCAGCCACCAGTCTGTGGTAACTTGTAACAGCCAGAACTAAGACACTGTCCAAAGCCCAAGCTTTTAACACCATGCCCCATTCCCACCCTGTGGCACACACACAATGCTGGAGCTGGTCCTCTTAGCTGCACCCTCAGCTGCTATATCCGCTTCACCCTTCCGGAAAAGCCTTTCTCCCACTATAGACCAGACATGGCACACATGCCTTCCCAGCTTCCCCCCAGTGAAGGCTCATAAACTAATGGCAGCCAGTGAGATGTGAGGGGACCTCTTCCTAGCATGTAGGGAATCCTTTATCTTCTGCAATAAAGATACAGAGACAGACAGAAGGACCAGGCAACTCCCATCCCCAACTACCACTCTTCTCAAATCTATTGTTATGGAAAATGGCCATAATCAAACTGCCAAAATCATCCTACGGTCAGAATAGGGTAAGCAAAGCTGCCATAACCAATAGTCCTCTGATCTTAGTGATGTCAAGTGACATCCCCCTCATTGTGCCTCTGGTCCATTCAAAATTGGCTGGGGCTGCTGGTCTTTTGGCCCAGCCTCCTCAAGGGGTTTCCATCTCAAGTGTTGCCATGTCTGTTGTCGATTATTTATTCTATTGGTTTCTGGTTGATGTTTTTAAGCTAGTGGGCAGAAAGAACCTCAGAAGTTTTGTTTTTTTCCCTTAATTTAATTTTACGTTTTACTTTGACAGATACGATTGTGTGTATTGGCTACAAAACATGATGTTTTGAAGTATACTCGCAGAGGGTGGCAAAAAACACATAACACATTTTAAGAAAGAAAAAAAACCTGCATTAAAATTACTATCCTCAAGTCACATTCAACTTTGGCAATTACAAGACATACAAGATACGATATTTAAGATAACAAGACACTATCAGTATATATTGAGTGCTACAATTTTAATGCAGTTTTTCCCTTTCTTAAAATGTGTATACATTTTTTGGCACCCTCTGTATATTGTGGAATGACTAAATTTGGCTGATGAACATATATGAGGAATTCTATAGATATACAATTGTAGATCTAATTAGAAATGATGGATTCTTATTTTCCCTTTTTGTACTTTGAATATTTGAAATTTGTTTGACACAAACAAACCAATAACCTTTAAGGAATTTTTATTAGGTATAAAGATATCCTCTCTGATAACATAAGTTACCCCAGAGCATTTTTCATCCTGACATAAAAACATGTTTTCAGGTTCTTTTTTCCCCGACCATTTTCTTGCCATTTTGCATGATGTCCCAACAGTACTTAAACCTCTTTCTGGAGCTTTCTGAATCATTTCTTCTTTAACTTTCAAGGATATACACTTAACAGTGAAGTTTACCTTCCATTTTTCTTCCTGTGCACATCACAAGAGCATCTTTAGCTCATCAGTTTCTTTTGATAATTTCAACTCAGAAGAACTAAGCATCATCTGCAGACTTAATGATTCTGTTGAAAAAAATCCCTCCTCCAGAACGTCTATTGTAAAATATTAAACAACACCAATCTGCAGGCACGTTTGTCTGCAATTCATTATTCAGCATCATTCCCTTTGCTTTCTGCTAAAAAATGAAATATTTCCTGCTGGCAAAATGTTGATCCTGAGCCCAGATAGTTAATGGATAAAGCATGTTTGGATGTCAGTCACTGTCTGAGCATTCTTGAATAAAATCTAAATTAATTGGCTACACTTGCTCTATAGTTGCCACATACCCTTTTTCATAGAATAAATGAACAATTTGCTTGTGAAATTTAATAGAAGCAAATAGCACTTCATTAATGTCTTACATCAGTGTTGACATCTGTCCCGTCAGCCAATATATCAAGCTAGGGCAGCTGAATGAATATTTCATGGGACTTTTCTAGGGTGGAAGTGACCAATAGCCTGAAAATTGGAGCACCATTGAGATATGTTTGATAAATTTTTCTCTAGTGATGGGATCTATTTTGAGGATGCATCTTTACTTGACTGTGTTTTCAAACCTTCTTTCCCTGATATGGGTAAGACATTAGTAATTCCAAGCTGATAGATGATTTTAGCAGGGACTGAGCACTTAGTTCATACAAAGTGCTATGTTAATAGACCTTCATTACCATTATTCCCATTTTAGAGTAAAGGATGATGGAGAATAATTTAAAGATTGTCTTAGAGTCACTGAGTAAGTCTAAGAGCAGAGATTAGAACCCAAGCCTGTCTGGCCATGGAGCCTTCCTTCTTTCTCTTACATCCCCAATCTCAGTGGTGCTACTGAACATACAGGATGGAAGAGATATATCTGATATTTTCTTCAACATACACACACACAAAGAAAACAGGTGTTACAATCCTCTTCATGCTGGCAAGTGTCCTGCTTGGTGACATTAAGCAATCACTTAACTTCTCTGATTCCCAGTTAACCATCGGAAAAGGGAGAGTAGAAATTAAAGAATCACCTTATTGTAAGTATTTAATTAAAGTTAAAAAACTAAAATTCACAAAACTCATGAGCCACCACAGCCAGCCTATTATCCTAGCACTCTGAGAGGCTGAGGAGGGTGGATTGCTTGAGCTCAGTATTTCGAGAGCAGGCTGAGAAAGTGCAAGAAATGGTCTCCACTAAAAATAGAAAAATTAATTGTGCATCCTGGTGTCACCTACAGTCCCAGCTACTAGGAAGGCTGAGGCAAGACAACTGCTCACACCAAACAATTTGAGGTGGCTGTGAGCTACGATGACAACATGGCGCTCTCCCCAGGGCAACGGAGTCAAATGCTGTCTCAAAAATGAAAAAAAAAACCAACAGCATATAAACATATCTTCATGTGGGTGTAATCAGGTTCCAAAGATATAAAGGACTTTACTACCACTATGAATGTTAAGGTGTAGAATACCTTAGCTATTTCCCCATGGCTCAGGCCAGGGTTAGCTCTGCTAAACAATCTGCTCCAAATATTTAGTCCTGGGAGTATATTGACTAGGATATCTTCAGTGATTGCTCCAGTTTATAGCCCCCCCCAAAACACAGACCTACTCTGCCCTGTCTAGAAAGCTGTGGGCAATTTTTTCTGATCTGTTAGAACGCAGGCGACGTGCATAACTGTGTGTGCATGTGTGTTTTCACGGATGTGCCCACATAGTCCAGATTCCCAGAGTGCCTGGCACAAACTGAATGTTACATAAACATGTAGGGAAGGGATTAATAAATTCATAGAATCCAAAGTCAAAAACAAAATCCTAGCCAATATCAATATCACGTTTTGAAGCCATTAATGCTTACTATATTTTAAAGTACCCTCTAGAAAGGAGAACACATTTCTGACGATTACCTAGTGTTTGGGGGTGGATTTCTATTTAGGAGAGAACAACAACGTGAGATCAAACTGCTGGCGCTTCTGCCTATGCTGAGAGGGAGGAGAGAACAGGTGTGTGCTCCACTTGTATTTACCCAGCCCCAGACATTGTTTCCCCAGATCTTGTGTTTTCCTAAGCTTTCCTCATGCTGTGAGTCTTCCCTCCTTCAGCATCCCTAAGTCTTTATGTCAGTACATCAGCTTGGAAGCAACTCAACATGGCGAGAGGATCAAAAGTGTTTTATTTTCAATTTCCAAAGCCATTGGGAGCAGCACTTTGAGAAGCCAAAGTGGGAAGATCCCTCAAGGCCAGGAGTTTGAGATTAGCCTGGGGAGTGTAGTAAGACTCTGTCTCTATGACAGATGCATCCATCACCAGCCAAAATATGTTATTTGAAGCCTCAAGATGGGAAGGGGCCAGCCAGGGTATGTGGGTAAGCAGAAACAGGGCACACAGAGGCAGATCTGGGGGACCTTGAGAGGTAAAAGAATGAATGGGGTGGATGAGCATGAACCAGCACAGAGGACGGAGGTCAGTGGTCGGTGCGTTGACTGACAGAGTGACTGAGGGTGGATGGCATAAGGAGAAACCGTCTGCTGGATTCAGTGTTGCTGCAAGGTCAGAAAGACCACACTGACACAGCTGTGTGGCCACCCAGCAGCCCCACACTGTAAGCGTGAGCAGAAAGGGTCCCCGGAAGCCCAAAGCCAAAGCCATCTGGACTGTGAGTCGCAGAACTGAATGTTATTTGTTCATCTTCAGGAAAAAATAGAGAAAAAAAAGAAAGAAAAAAAATAAATAAAAACTTATGAAAACAAGGAGCTGAGTGTAACATTGAAACTTTATGAGGTACTTTTGGACAAGACTG
The DNA here is from genome assembly GCA_963574575.1 of Galagoides demidoff. Lineage (NCBI taxonomy): Eukaryota > Metazoa > Chordata > Mammalia > Primates > Galagidae > Galagoides > Galagoides demidoff. The sequence continues at coordinate 9,329 of CAUYQV010110042.1, forward strand.
ACCACCTTAATTGGGAAATATCAGTGTTTATCCCCTGGTCCTCCTAAATATCCGTGCTCTTCCAAATCCATTTCAATCCTGTCTGTGATACTGACGCATGAGGCAATAGCATTCACTGCAGCAAAGTGCCAGCATCGTGCTTGTTTCCAGGAAAATGAAGAAAAATGGCCGAATCCGGGAAGCAAACCAGGATTCTGACACCCAATACAGCCTCAGAAAACAAAACAAAACAAAACAAAAAAACACCAGACACCCAGAGGCACGCATGTATACACAAAACTGCGAACAAATGGTTTTTAAGATATAAAAATGAAATTGCTTTAACTTAGGAGATGTGTCCCCATCGCAGAGGCGGCTGAGTTAGCACTGGGACTGCAGGGAATAGATTTTTATGGGAAAACTCACTTACTTTTTTTTTTCTTAATACTAAAAGCCCAGACTTGAATATACTTTTACCTTGAGTTTTAATATTTCCAGAATAAAATGTTTTAAAATATATAAATATAAAATATTCCACTTACACTTTAATTATTCTCTGTCCTTATCTGGGTTTAATTTTCTTGTAATCACTTTTCTCCTTCTGATGCATAACGTAGACTTTTTGTTTGTTTGTTTGTTTTATTTTCCCCTTTAGAATGTAAGCACATGGGGAATAGAATCTTTATTTGATTTGCTCGCTGCTGACTAAATCCCCAGCTGGAGACGAGTGGTTGGAAAGCAGGGGGGGTTTAGGGATGTTGCCATGGTTTGTTACACTGAGTACCAGTGTTCCCCAGAGCACAGGTCCAGGTCCATGAGAAAGTGTGCAGGGAGGCGATAACTTTGAAAAACATTGAGCTTCACCCCTTCCTCTTAGAGACTCACAAAGCGTCTAATATAATTGAAGTACATATGAAGTAATCTAAGTAATACATTGATGTATGGATGTCTCCTTGAAACACCTTAAAACAAAACTTGTTTATTTTTGAGGAGCCCAATTACTTGACTACAGTCACATCTTCCAGGATGCCTCTTCATATGACATGTTGAACCGGAGTGAGGTGGTGGTGATGCTAGCTTGTAGTGTGGAAGGGGCTCTGTCACAGGTCATGTGGCAGGGTCCAGGTTTGACACATGTTGAGATGTGGCAGGGGCAGGCAGGTGGGCATCAGGGATGTGCAGTGTCAGTAATGTCAGCCTGATTCACATCTCACTAACGGTCCACTCACAATGTGCAGGTGTAGAAGAATACTGTAGCTATTTCACTGTGTAAATAATGACTATTTTCTGCCCCCGGAAAAACCTCAAGTCATTGCCCTCTGCCTTCAGAGGAAGGGTGGAAGGAGAGGCATGGGCATGAAAGCTGGGTGGAAAAAGGCGTCCCTGGTAAAAGAGCTCCCCACGTGGCGCTGTGAGAGAAGCCCAGAGACTGGGGTGATGCTTCCGCCGGAGCATGGTTACACCACGTTCCACCTGCCTGGGCATGGACCACCCAGGTGTGTTTTCGCTTTTGTTTCTAAGTTACCACCAGAACTGGCAAATTATTTTTATGAAACTTACCACAGAGGAATGAGACCAATAGGCTTTTTGCCTCGTGTTTCTATCTCATCCTAAAATATCTCAAAGTGTTTGCAGAAATGCCGGAATTTGGAATCTTTTCTATTCCTCAGCCTCCCACCGTGTGCAAACTACTTACCTCTGGCATAGAGAAAACTCACCTGGGGAGAAACAGGAAAGGATGAAAAGCTAAAAATACAAAACAACAACAGTAATAAGCAAAACTTTTCATAGCTGAGTTTGTCTCTCTTAAAATGAAAATTTCAGTCAATTCAGTGTTTTCTCTATATAATGTGCCTACGCCTTTTTAAAAATAGGCTTAATGGGAAACTGTGCTCAGCTAAACTTGATGAAAACCAAAAATACAAATTGACACTGCTAAAGAAATTACATGGGATCACCCTAAAACACCAGGTGAATGCCAGCAATTATACTGCTATGCGACACATGAGCAGGACCACAGGAAGACACGCCAGCCTCCACCCCCCCATGGTGGTATCAAGCCACAGAGGCAGAGTGGCACTTCCGCTTGAGCTGGGCATGTGGTGCACCTTACGACTTTGGGAGAATACTAGCCTTCTCCAAAACCCAAGGCCACCCCCCTCATCTCGTCCAGTGCCTTTTTGAGCTCACTTGCCCCTCTGAACAAGAACATGTGGTTAGAAACAAAGCAATACCTGCCCCACACCCTGCTCCCCTCATTAAGCACCATGGCCCTCGGGGTCACCTTGAAAGCCCGGACACCGTCTACGCTGGACCCTGGGAAACAAACCTAATTGATACATTTTCCAGTGTGTCAACTTGGTCCTGCAGGAACCTGGGGAACTAAATTAAAAGCTATGTTTCACATTTCAGATAAGATGTTAGTTGTGTCTTTATTAAAATGAATGAGACCAGCAGCCCAGGCAGCCAACTTCAATTTCTACCCGGCAGCCTGTACATCCTGTCCAAAGTGCCAAGGGAGAAAATGCTATTTCAGTCAACGGCAATCTTTTAAACTTTAATAATATTTTGTTTGAAAATAAATAATGCAGGTCCTAGATGATTTGAATCTCTCTATCACATTACTTTTCATTTTCACTTGAAGATTATTGTGTAACAGCCACCCTTGCACCATTCTTATTCGTTGCCATGGCCTTCCCCAAGGGCTCCCCAATTGCTAAGGTATTTAATTCTCTAGACAACCCTGTGAGGTAGGTGCTATGGTGATCCCTCTTTCACAGACAAGAAAACTGAGGCACAGACCTGTTAAATAATTTGACCGATGTGTCACAGCCAATAAGGGACTTATCCAGGATATAAACAGAGGGAGATTAACTCCAATTTGGGTTTTTAACTCTACAACAATGCCACACAAGTGTCTGCATGTTAGAGATGCCTGGAACCTCTTTTAAAAAGCACCCATGTTGAGGCTGATTCCAGAAAAACAGGTTGAGAGCCCTTGCCTGTGTGTGATTATATAGGGTAAAGACTTTAAAACAAGGCTCTATCATTGCTCTCTAACCCTAAGTAGAGAGAGGAAATGGGACATTTCAGTAAAAAATGTAACTTATTTAACCCACTGTAGTCCTCATCTATAAAGTGGGTAGTACTGGTTCCCACCTGGTAAGATTGTTGTTTGTTGTAGGCAATAAATGTAGGGTGACCACCTATCCCAGGGTCCTCAAGCTGAGTGGCCTTTGGGGACTTGGGACTTTCAATGCTTAAACCAACATAGTCAGGAACAAACTGGGACTAGCTGAGCATCTAAATTAAATGCATTGATGTCCTCACATCCAAACACACTCTACCTGGCGCACAGAAGTACACAGTGAGCAGTTGTTATTCAGTCAATGTTCTGCAAATTTCTATATCACCTTAAAATTTTTCCACATGGATCTAAGGAGTTTTCAAGGCAGAAATGATCCAGCACTTTTGAAGGTCATAGGAAGACCAATGTGGGTGGAACACATTAAACAAGAGGTTTCTTTTGTTAGTCTCAGAGGTAAGAAGGCAAGATAAATACAGGAAACAGTGCATGGTGACAATGATTCAGCATTTTCGGATCAGCTGCACCACAACAGCATGCCTTCCCACAAGAAATGAGTAAGTGAGGTGATGGTTATGTTAATCAGTTTGATTTAAGAATTTCTTCACCAAAAATAACAGCAATATTTTCCATATTATTTCTAGATAAACCACAAAACACTTATTTTTGTAGCTTTTCCAGGTTTTATTTATAAATGAAGATGAGGCAGTATATAAAGTAATGGAAAAAGATAGAAGAAAATAGTTAAGTCAGTTGTCAGTATCCATGGCCTCTGATTCTATGAATCATGAAACAGAAATGTTCAATATGTGCCTCCTAAAAAGCTTATGGAGAATAAGGTCGACAAAGGAATGTAAACAGCAACAACCTGATGTGGAGTAACAATGGCAGGCTCTTCCATTCAAGCTTCAACTGTCACTTGTTCCTTTAAGTTCAGTTGATACAGACAAAATCTACACTGAAATACTCATTTGGTGAGTCATAAGCTTCTCTCTGGTAATTTCTTTTAACTGTCCACAGATTTTTAACAACATATTTAAAACTTCTACTAGCTTCAAAGGTCAATCATTGGCTTTATTGTGACATTTTATAAATAAATGTAATTTACCATATCAACAGAAACAAAAACAAAGACCATATAATACCCTCAATAGATGCAGAAAAGACATTCGATAAAATTCAGCATCCTTTTCTAGTTAGAACACTTAAGAATATAGGCATAAGTGTCACATTTCTTAATCTGATTGACTCTGTCTACAATGAACCTACAACTAATGCTACACTGAGTGGAATAAAACTGAAAGCTTTTCCACTTAGAACTGGATCCAGTCAAGGTTGTCCTCTATCACCACTACTACTCAGCATAGTGCTAGAAGTTCTAGCCAACACAATCAGGCAAGAGAAGGAAATAAAGCACATCCAAATGGTGGCAGAGGAGGTCAAATTTTTGCTATTTGCCAACGATATGATTTTATACTAGATAATCCAAAAGCCTCAACCATAAGACTCCTGGAAGTGATCAAAAAATACAGCAATGTCTCAGGATATAAAATCAATGTCCACAAATCAGTAGCCTTTCTACATGCCAATAACAGCCAACATGAGTAGCTAATTAAGGACACAATTTCATTCACAATAACTTCAAAAAAAAAAAAAAGAAAGAAAATAAAGAAACACCTAGGAATATACATAACAAAAGAGGTGAAGGACCTCTACAAAGAAAATTATAAAATGCTAGGAAAAGAAATAGCAGAAGATATTAATAAACAGAAGAACATACCATGCTCATGACTGGGAAGAAGCAACATTGTCAAAATGTCTGTACTTCCCACAACAATCTACACATTCAATGAAATACCCATTAAAATATCATCATCATACTTTCAAGATTTCAAAAGAAATAAATCTTTGTTTTGTATGGAACCAGAAATACTCTTGTACAGTTAAGGAAATTCTTAGGAATAAAAACAAAGCCAAGGGTATTACCCTGCCAGACTTTCAGCTATACCACCAAGCCATTGTGATCAAAACAGCATGTTAATAGCACAAAAATAGAGACATAGACATCTGAAACTGAATAGAAAACCATGAGATGATACTAACATTTTACAGCTGCCTGATTTTAGGTAAAACAAATAAGAACATATACTAGAAAAAAGAATCCCTATTCAATCAATGGTGTTAGGGAAACTGGATAACCACATGTAAAAGACTGAAACTAGACCTGCACCCCTCACCATTTACCAAAATTGATTTAAGATGGATTAAAGATTTAAATCTAAGGCATGAAACAATAAAAATACTCAAAGAAGTGTGGAGAAAACACTTGAAGATATTGGCCTGGGGAAATATTTTATGAAGAAGACTTCTGTGGCAATTGCAACAACAATAAAAATAAACAAATGGGACTTAATTAAACTGAAAAGCTTTTTTACAGCTAAAGAAACAACAACCAAACCAAACAAACAACCTTCAAAGTGGGAAAAGATATTTGCATATTATGAATTGGACAAAAGCTTGATAATTAGGATCTACAGAGAACACAAATTGATCAATGAAAACAGACCCAATAATCCCATATATCACTGGACAAGAGATGTGAATAGAACTTTCTCTGAAGAAGACAAACGAATGGCTAACAAATATATGAAAAAATGCTCATAATCCCTAATCATCAGAGAAATGCAAAACAAAACTACCCTGAGATATCACCTAACCCCAGTGAGAATGGCCCATATCACAAAGTCTCAAAGCTGCAGATGCTGATGTGAATGTGGAGAGAAGGGAACACTTTTACAGTGCTGGTGGGATAGCAAATTAATACAACCTTTTTGGAAGGAGTATGGAGAATCCCCAAAGAACTCAAATTAGACCTCCATATGATCCTGTAATCCCATTACTGGACATCTACCTAGAAGAAGAAAAATCATTTTATCATAAGGACATTTGCACTAGATTGTTTATTGTAGCTCAATTTGCAATCGCCAAACTGTGGAAACCTCCTAAATGCCCACAAACCCAGGAATGGATTAACAAGCTGTGATTGATATATATGCCAAGGAATACTATTCAGCCATTAAAAATATGGAGACTTTACATCTTTTGTATTAACCTACCTGAAGGTGGAACACAGTCTTCTTAGTAAAGCATAACAAGAATGGAGAAGCAATGAGCCACTGTACTGAATTCTAATATGAAAGTTATAGATGAACTAATACAAGGGAGGTGGGGAGGTTAGGAGAATGAGCAAGTGTGAAGAGAAGAAGAAGGAGGGAGGGAGATGGGGAGTCACAGTGTATACCTCTGGGTGGGACACAATTATAAAAGGGACTTTATCTAACAAATGCAATCAGTGTAACCTAATTCTTTATGCCCTTACTGAATCCCAAATAATAAATAAATAAAATTTAAAACAAGCAAAAAATAAATAAATATGTTTAGTTATTTATTAATTATTTTTCCAGCCTGACTAATTCCTCATAGTCAAGCTGGAAAAAAAAAATTTTTTTCATGTCAAAGAATAAAAAAAAAGAAAAAAAGAAAACACCTGACATTGAGCAAGTTTCATTCATTCTTCTTTGCACATTGTGGGGGAACTATGGAGCCTCTTACAGGATTTGGGCTGGTATTGGGTGATCTCTGAGTGTGCAGAGAAGGTGAATTTTCTCTACAGGAGATTATCAGGAGGTGGGAGTGATTCTGTGATTAGACACCTTCATCAGTCTTATCTGGGAGGAGGGCAGACTAGAGTAAGTATAATTGGTAAAAACAAATGCCATGGTCACTGACATTAGCTGAGAGCAAGGGAAATGGTTGGAATTTAGTGGCTTGGCAAATGCTTGTGTTTTGTCTGTGTTCCTGGAGAGTGGTCTCATTATCATCTTAATCCCACATGGCCACAAAGTGGGCATCTCTGATGTCTCTGAATATATCCATATTTAATAGGGAGAACTCCCAGGCATACTTAAGATATCAAGTGTTACTTTTCCTTTCTTCACAGTGCGCTATTAAAAAAATTCTCATTCTGGGCAGCGCCTGTGGCTCCAAGGAGTAGGGTGCCGGCCCCATATACTAGAGGTGATGGGTTCAAACCTAGCCCCAGCCAAAAACTGCAAAAAAAAAAAAAAAAAAAACAAAATCTCATCCTGCCCTCATTAAGCTTACAAGCAGGAAACAAAAAAGGCATTAAGCAAGAAATTTGTCAATATAAGTAACTAATCCCTTAGCCTTGGGGTAAGTTTGATGAAGAATAATGTCAACAGAAGTCTGTATACTAAGGACAGAAAATTACTGTGGAAAAGAAGGATGGACTGGAGAAACGAGCCCCAGAGAACACAGGTTTTGCAGTGATTCAGAAAAATCTATGTTCATACTTAATTCCTATTTGTACATTGAAAAGTGAAGCAGGTGGCTCGGCGCCTGTGGCTCAATTGGCTAAGGCGTGAGCCACGTACACCTAAGGTGGTGGGTTCGAATCCCCAGCCCGGGCCTGCCAAACAACAATGATAGCTGCAACCAAAAAATGGCCGGGCATTGTGGCGGGCCCCGGGCCTGCCAAACAACAATGATAGCTGCAACCAAAAAATGGCCGGGCATTGTGGCGGGCGCCTGTGGTCCCAGCTACTTGGGAGGCGGAGGCAGGAGACTCGCTTGAGCCCAGGAGTTGGAGGTTGCTGTGAGCTGTGATGCCATGGCACTCTACGCAGGGGGATAGCTTGAGGCTCCATCTCAAAAAAAAAAAAAAAAAAAGAGTTTGAGGTTGAGGTTGCTGTGAGCTATGATGATGCCACAGCACTCAACCCTAGAGTGACAGAATAAGACTGTATATCTAAATTAATTAATTAATTAAAACAAGCAACAGATCCAAGTGGAGATAAATAAGCCAAGTCAGGCGGCACCTATGGCTCTAAAGAGTAGGGCACTGGCCCCATATGCCGGAGGTGGCAGGTTCAAACCCAGCCCCGGCCAAAAAAAAAAAACTACAAAAAATAAAGTAAAATAGTGTGGCGCCTGTGGCTCAAAAGGGTAGGGCACCAGCCCCATATGCCAGAGGTGGCAGGTTCAAGCCCAGCCCTGGCCAATAAATAAATCAATAAAATAAGCCAAGTCACCTGAGTGACTGGACTCTCCTGGGTCCAACCTTGACTCTATTGTCTGAGGGCACTAATATATCTAAGAAAAAGGGTGGATCAGTCCAGGTTCCAAAGAAAAGGGAAAGTTGAGACTTGAGGAAGTTTTTTCTCAGATTAAGGGACTCACAAACTGGAATAACTGGCTCTTGGGGCAGCTATAGTCTTCATGGTATGAGGATAGGAAAGTAGATTTAGGAATCCTAACCAGAACTTTTGAAAAGGGAACAATGCAAAAATATCAGAGTCAGTATGCAATGCATTGTTTCAGAAACATCTGTTTCAGTTTATGGATGTATATGGATAGCTGTGAAAATATTGTCTTAAATACTCAATTTATTGTAGTACTTTTTTGTTTACAGGGGAAAGGGTGATCACTTTTTGTTCAATTTTTCAGGTTTGGTTGTTTTTTTTGTTTTGTTTGAGACAGTATCTCAAGCTGTCGCCCTGGGTAGAGTGTCGTGACATCACAGCTCACAGCAACCTCAAACTCTGGGGCTTAAGTGATTCGCTTGCCTCAGCCTCCCAGATAGCTGGGACTACAGGTGCCTACCACAATGCCTGGCAATTTTTTTATTGTTGTTTTAGCTGTTCTAGGCTGGGTTCAAGCCCGCCAGCCTTGGTGTATGTGGCTGGAGCCCTAGTGACTGAGCTATGGTGCTGTCAGGTTGGGTTTTTGGTTTTTTTGTTTTTTTGAGATGGAGTCCTACTCTGTCACCCTATAGAATGCAATGGCTTCATCATAGCTCACTGCAACCTCAAAATCCTGGGTCCAAGTGATCCTGCTCCCTCAGCCTCCTGAGTAGCTGGGACCACAGGTGCCCACCACCATAGCTCGCTAATTTTTCTATTTTTGTGGAGTTGAGAGCTTTTTCTTGCTCAGGTTGGTCTCAAACTCCTGTGTTCAAAGGATCCTCCTGCATCAGCCTCCCAGAGTGCTGGAATTACAGGTGTTATCTCTGCCAAAGACATAGCTTTTTTTTTTTTTTCAGACAGAGCCTCAAGCTATCCCCCTGGGTAGAGTGTTGTGGCATCACAGCTCACAGCAACCTCCAACTGCTGGGCTCAAGTGAGTCTCCTGCTTCAGCCTCCCAAGTAGCTGGGACCACAGGCACCTGCCACAATGCCCTGCTATTTTTGGCTGCAGCTGTCATTGTTGTATTTTTAGGCAGGCTCAGGCTGGATTCGAACCTGCCACCTTAGGTGTATGTGGCCGGCGCCAAGCCCAAAGACAGCTTTTAACAGATTTTCCAAAGGTTAAGAACACTGTTACCAAGTCTTAAATTCTTAAAGCTCAGTGAGGGGCTCATTAGGCCTCTAGCTCACCAAACTTATGACTATGATTTGGCTTCAAGCAAAGAATTTCCTGACTAGGAAGGAGGAGTGTCTGGTCTGAATGATAGCTCCAGTCTGACTTTCTTGTTTATACATTCATTCCTTATGAATTTTGTCAATGTGTATGAATCCTCTGGAGTCCTATCACTCTGGGTCTATAAATAATAAAATTTCTGGCTTAGTGCCCATAGCATAGTGGTTACAGAGCCAGTTACATGCACCAAGGGTGGAGGGTTCGAACCCAACCTGGGCCAGCTAAACAACTACAACAAAAAAATAGCCGGGTATTGTGGCAGGTGCCTGTGGTCCCAGCTACTTGGGAGGCTGAGGCAAGAGAATCACTTAAGCCCAAGAGTTTGGGGTTGCTATGAGCTCTGATGCTACAGCACTCTACCGAGGGCAGCATAGCAAGACTCTGTCTCAAAAATAATAATAATAATAAAAATTTTGAGATTATAAAGATAAAATAATATGCTTTTTTTTTTTTTTTTTGAGACGGAGCCTCAAGCTATCCCCCTGGGTAGAGTGCCATGGCATCACAGCTCATAGCAACCTCCAACTCCTGGGCTCAAGCGAGTCTCCTGCCTCAGCCTCCCAAGTAGCTGGGACCACAG